>BQNB010110592.1:0-22525 GCA_026074375.1 Tanacetum coccineum | reverse complement strand
CTGCTTTGTAAATGACGCACTAAGCTAGTCGACGCTACAAAAAATATGTCATTTTACCACACTTTTTTGTACACACTTTAAAAAAGTGTGTACAATATAATGAGTTTGTTCACATTTATGATTGTGTAAAAGTTTGTTACATAAATAAGTGTGAACAAATTTAAAAAAAACAAATAGTTTTCACACTTACATTTGTGGAGGATATGGGTGTTACAAATGGGGTCCACAATTTAAAGTGTGAACAAATTATGGATTTTTTCACAGTTTAAAGTGTGAACTTTTATTTGCAACAAATATAAGTGTGAAAACCTTTAACTTTTTAAAATTTGTTCACACTTATTTATGTAACTATTTTTTTACACATTTATATGTGTTAATAAACTCAAAATATTTTCCACACTATTTAAAAGTGTGTAAAAAAAAGTGTGGTAAAATAGACTTTTTTTTGTAGTGCGACCTCGATCCTGTCTATATCTAATCCATAATATTTGTTGTCTTCAGTTAATATTTTGTTTTAAATTTGTGATGGTTCTTTTTATCAGGCCCAACAACGTAAACCCAAGATTCGAGATGTTTTGCATGAACATCGCCGTTGCAGATTCTTCTTTTAAGAAGGGTGCTTTGCATGGGATCGTTTCGTTAGTTGACGCTGATGGGTTACTCTTTGATGAAAGATTGCCGCTAAATAGGAATGAACACGGCCATGTTGCATATTTTTATCGTGAGTGGTATGACCCGATTGGTATATGCAACAACGCATTTGTATACTTTGGGAGTCCTAGCCCTTGCCATTTAGTCCCGTTTTCATCAGCCCCCCTTGATATTTACGTGAGACTTTTCGTTACTACACCTGGTAAAAGCTTTGAGATGTGCAATTGTCTGGAAACTATAAAGTTATCGGAAATTTGGGATGACCAACTAGATCACAAGCTTGGTACTCTTGCCTATGAAGTTCATGATGGATCCATCCTCATCGACTACATTGCGTTGAGAGATGCTGTAGACGTGACTATGAAGTTAAGCCTTGAGTCACCTAATGATCCTCTTTTTAAAGCATGTGTGTCTGGATGTATATTAGCTTACTATGAAGATATGCTTGATCACCTTGATGGCCTTAGACAAGGTTGCTACAAGGCCATTATCTTTAAGGCCGCTGAAGTCAAGGCCGCCAAAGATGGTTCTAAGCAGAAATCTGTCCCGGCTGAATTTGGTTCTGAATTAAATGTTGGCCGACTCCCGCTGCGGAAATCCGTCATGGCTGTACCGGTCAATGGCACCCTTGTCTTTGAAGCACGTTTCCATGATAAGTTTGGAAAACTTATAGTGAATACAAAAGAAAGATTCCATGCACAGACCCAAGATAGCAGCGAGTGGCTTATGCCCTTGATTAAAGGTTGCTTTTTAAAATTAACGCTCGAATGGAGCAAAGGTCGAGTTTGAATATGAGTTTGCAAGTGAAAGAATTTACGGCTGTAGAGAACGTAGAAATGAGGAAGTAATGTGATGATAGATTAGAAGTATTGAATTCTATAAAATTTGAATGCTATTATTGTCTAGTATGGCTTTTTTTAATGTTGGATTAGAGATCTTTAAACACTTAACACATACAATGTTTGCGAATTGTGCTTTGGTCAACTAAAGAAGTTCGATGGGCTTCCCTTTTGTAGTTTTATTATATTTTTTTTAGAACTGCAATTTTTTTACACAACCTAAACCACATATCTCACAATATTTTTATACATGCCTCCATCGAGACTTGAACCCACAACCGCTAGGTTGGTGGCGATCACACATACCCAAAGACCACAACCTCACATACCCAAAGATACCCTTGGTGGCCAATTGAGCTAGCCCAGTTGTTGTTTTATGATAGTTCACTGCGATTGTGGTGAACAAATTACATGTTCGCCTTTCGATTTTGAGAATAAAAGTTTTGTTCGCAATTAGTGGTCTTTGGCGAGCCAATTTATTTTGTTGGTGTGGTTGTTTGTTAGCTATATAGTGTGTGGAGAACTTACCATTTTTGCTCGATAGAACATGCTAAACTAAATTGGTTCATTTGACTTCACAGGTTTGTAGTGTGTGATCACATTCTTAAAGATCATTTGACTTCACAGGTTTGTTTATCATTAAGACTCTGACAGTAAGTTGCACCATTAAGAATTAAGTTTAAGAATCATGTCGGGTGTATCCCTTGCCGTAGCTCCCCGGTCCGAACCCGATGAAACATCACCCACAACTGCAAACCAAAAAACCCAACACCACCGCCAACAACAACAAACCACTGTCGGTGGTATTATGGGATCGCTACGTGTGATCGAACTTCAGTTAGTTGCTTTCATCATGGTATTCTCAGCTAGTGGTCTGGTCCCACTTTTCGACCTTGCTTTTCCCGTCTTCACTACCGTTTACCTTCTTATCCTATCACGCCTAGCATTCCTGGGTCATGGCATGTCAACAACCTCAAAATAACTATTTCAAGGAAACTGGATCTCCCGAGCCTATGTTATATTGGGTACTACAGTTGGTTTGTTTTTACCTTTGGCTTATGTTTTGGGTGGCTTTGCAAAAGGGGACCGTTAGCTATTATATATGTAGACATTAGCATCAAATATTCATGATGAACACATTAAACTATTACGCCATTAGAATCTTAGAATAAGATAATAACCACATAGATTAGATGAAAAAGTACAACATACCGGAAGCCGTAGCAGATGTTGACATGATTTGAAGAACACTTTAAGCATAAACTAGTTTCTCTCCCTTGGCCCACTTAAGTGTAGAGAGCTTGATGGATAGCTACAATGATTCTATTTATCCTTTAATGTGTTATAATTGATGTGTAACAGTCCATATTCAGCAGAAAGTGAACTCATAATGAATTACACCAAGAAAGAGTTATCCGCATTCATAACCAGTGTCTTAAGTCTTGAAGCAGTATTGGTCATGTCAAAGACATATTATTGCATACTCTTTGAACCATCAAAATTCATGGTGGTGCGTTCAGCCATAAATGTTCTTGCTAGTGCCTTATCAGCAGAAAAAAACTTCGCTTCTAAAAGCTTAAGAAAATCTTTAGCATTCTAATTTTCAATGCCAGGAAGAGTAGACTTAATGTTATTGGCAATTGCCATCCGTATAAAGTTCAAGCAGATTCTGTTAAACCTTGTCTATGCCTTATGGTGTGATTTATTAGCCTCTTAACTAACATCGGTAAAGTCAGTATGCGTATCCTATAACAACGCCAAGTCAAAATCCAAATTACGTAAATGGAAAGTGACTTGTTCGCTCGATTCGAAGAAATTCACACTGGTAAACAAGGTAACATAAGAAGCTTGAGATAAATAAATGAAATATATATTATTGGTTTCCTTTGGGTAAACACAACAATATATATTCATCATTATTAGAATGCAATAAAACTTTATAAGAAAATAAAATAGACTTCGTCAAATATATAAGCATCTTTGGATATCTATATACATGTGACAAAAGTATACTATTTTTTCCATCTTTAAGCGTATTAGTTATAGAAGAATAATTTTTCCTTTAGGAAAAATTCATAATATATTCATAATATCTATCAACTAATCAAAAAATTCATAAGAGCATTCTTAAGACGATATAAATTACATGACTACAATTTTGATATTAGATGGCATAGATAAAAGTTTGTTTGATAAAAACTTAGAAAGAACAATTAAGATGTGTTAAAGGACCGAAGCATTTTACTCAAAAACTAACATGATTGACATGAACAGCTGTACACATCAAGCTCTACTAAACTAATGAATCATTTTAGCCCGCGTCTCTGTAGTATGCATACATCTAATTTTTTCATCAATTGCGACAAAGAAACAAATAATTGACAATGCAACTTATAGGTCATGCATCTGCCTCATGCTGGAATATCGTCTTTAACTCGCAAGTCATAAACATTTTGACCTGCCACATAATTACCTGGTTTAAAATAGATAATGCACAAATATTTTGAATTCATGTTTTTTTGCTGCATCTCCCTAGACTCCTAGCATGACTCCTACTGCTTGACCTACATCAAAAAACACAAAAACAAAAGTAAAAAGAATAATTAAGTCGTTGATTGATCATCTGGAACATCATTCTTCTTGCAATAGAACCAATTAATCATGAAATTTTTCTTTCTAAAACATGCATAAAAGAATATATCGATATTAGGCCGTTTTCACCAATAAGTATTTATTATGAGAATGACATGAATCGATTTAAGAATTAACAATTATTAGATGATTATCATCAAAACTAAAATAAATTCAGAAGTAACACCGTAATCAAACATAAACATATTATCAAAGAAAGAGGTAAAGCATCTTATTGAACATGACATCATTAAAAAATTTGAAACAAAATTCACATGTGATAGAATGACATGAATCGGTTTAAAAATTAACAACGGAATAAATACTAATCATATGTATACGAAGAAAAACAAAACAATACACGCAATAAAGTATATATTGCATGCATGTATACATGACATAGCATGCATACGTATATGTGTATTGAATGAAATCATAGAAGCAACCACTTCCTTTGCTTAACTTCGTTGATGTCGAGGCTCCTTGAACATTCCACATTTCCTAGTTAGGGGTAAAGTGTATATTATATAATTATATGAGTTAACATTAAGTTTATAACGAATAAAGGACTAAAAAAACATAAACCTGTATTAGTTCATTGGCAATTAAAAGAGGTCTATACCATTGTCCTGTGAATTGTTTTGTGGCGTCTATGTGTGTGATGATTGTGTTTTAAAATTGAATATGGGATAGATATCTTGCTAATTATGGTGTATATCTTCAAAATATGTCATAAAATTAGGGTGCATATCTTGATAATTATGAAGTATATCTTAATATATTTTGAAGTATATCTTGATATATTTTTGAAAATTAAACGGAGAATTACATACATCCTAATTTAAACACTACAAATTACATATTTCCCCCAATTAAATTTCAAAGTTACATATTTACCCATTTTCATATAATTTTCATATATGCCACCATCCTCCTCTAAATCTGCCGCTGTTCATTGTTCTCGTAAAATCTTTAATTTTATCAGTCTGGCCACTGATTTATTTAATTTGAAAGTTAAATGAGACCTTATGGGTTCAGCGAGAATGCATAAAGTGAGTAACGGACGAAGATTGCTTGGTTCATAGCCTCTCATTAAATGTGAAAATGGTGTTAAAAAGAAAATAAAAGTCATGCGATTTAAACATACGGAAATGTATATTTGCCCAACAGTACGCACAATTTTTAAATGTTGATCTGCTCTATATAAATGTTTCTAGATTTGTTTTTTTAAATATATTATTGTATATATATGTATGTGAGGTTGTGGTCTTTGGGTATGTGTGTTCGCCACCAACCTAGCGGTTGTGGGTTCAAGCCTCGATGGAGGCATGTATAAAAATATTGTGAGATATGTGGTTTAGGTTGTGATATATATATATAAATGTTTCTAGAAATCCTTCTTATTCTTCTCATTATACTTTTTTTTCTCACTTGATCCCTTCCCTATATAGAGTAGGGATCAAATGAGAAGAAAACGTATAATGAGAATAATAAGAAGAAACCATAACCACACATTTCAGATGCACTTACAAACATGCATGCTTCCCCTTAAAATATTTCCTTTCCATTTAAAATGTGTGGCTAGGAATTCCTTACTTATTCTTCTCATTATACTTTTTTTCTCACTTGTTCCATTCTCTCCCCTAGGTATATATATACTTTTATATATTTTTATATATTAATATATATTTTATATTTATATAATATATTGGGGGTTCTTTTCAGAACCAAACGAATGTACAAAACTGCGAGAACCAACATTAACCAATCAGATTTTTATGAATATTTATTTTTATAATTTAATTCAGAAGGGTATAATAGTCAAATTATATTTTTAATTTTCTTTTTGAATTTTTTTTAATAAAAAAACATTTTTTTAGCTCCTAAATTTTAGGATTTTTTTCTTTGAAATATTTTTTCCCCAATATGCATGATTTTAAAAGGTAAGGTGCATATGTGTTTTTTTTTCATATATTTTTAAAATGTTTAATTACTTAAACTTCTAATGTGTTTTGATTACAAATCTTTACACAAATGCATGGAATGAAAAACACAAATATTTTACATGTATCATATACATTTCAAAACAAAAACACTATACACAAAAATCTAAAATCATGTGTCATACAATTCAAATACGAAATTCTAAAAGTAAAGAATAAATGAAAGTTTCGTTGATGTATAGACGTGTCTCTAATCTTTAACATAACCAATTGCCGTATATGCCACATGTATCTCTCTATTAGAGACTCGATTTCTTTTGTATGTATATGTGCATTTAGTTTCATCATAGTCCTATAATAACGTACTCAATTGTTTATAGTGCACTTGTATCAATCTGATGCACTTGCGTCTTTACTCTTTACTTCTTTATCATAACCAACTTCTCGCTAGATAACATGTACGAAACACATGTGCCCTCTTCACATCGCTCATCATACTCGAACCTGTAACCATAACAAATTAATAAACAAATTATTTAATCATAACAACTAACAAAACACATATGCACAATTATATACCCAATCGAAACACACATGCACAACTAATAACCTTTTATCCAGTTAAATAGCAAAAAATCGATTTGACCCGATCAAAGGTACATGCGTCACAAATGTCGGTTATAAAGTCTAAATACTACAAAGAAAGCGGCTTTCAAACACGCTAAATATAATAAGGAGACTCTTCATTCAAGAACCAGTCTACTTGCACTAGATATATACAATACCTATCCAATATATTTGAACACAGTTCAACAAATTGCCATGCCCACATAACTGTATATAATTCACATGTTCAAGCACAGAGTTTCAAA
This sequence comes from Tanacetum coccineum, assembly GCA_026074375.1. Taxonomy (NCBI): domain Eukaryota; kingdom Viridiplantae; phylum Streptophyta; class Magnoliopsida; order Asterales; family Asteraceae; genus Tanacetum; species Tanacetum coccineum. The sequence goes on along the minus strand of BQNB010110592.1, from coordinate 15,589 downwards.
GTCAATTAACTTCGTATGACATTATGATAGCGGATATACTGTCCGTATTATACATGTGTGAAATCATAAATTTTTAATGTTACCCATTCAAATTTAATCGTTGTGTAACTTATAGCTTATAATGAGTCAAGAATTTTTTTTTTGAACGCAAATAGAATTTAATTAAAAAAGGGCTAGAAAAAACTATCGGACGATATACACGCAAAACGATCAAACCAACAATAAACGAAAAAGCAACAGACAAAACTCTAACAAACGAACTCGCAAAACAACCAACGGCTATTAGAAATTAGAAAATCCCACCATGCGCCAACTGAAATAACGTCCATGAACGAAACGAAACACCCAGCATCATACCAAAAAGTGATCTAACCCCTCATACCGGCAACCTTTGTATTGTCTCGATAAGAGCATTATGAAGAAGAATAGCATCTTTCCCGATGCCCATAATAACACCAAATCTGAAGATTCCGCTAGAAACTAATCTTCCACGAACGTAGTTGCGCGAAAAAGAGAGAACACCCCGAGAATATTTCCATTGGTGTCTCTATAGCTCCACCATCGTTTATATAACATCTAACTCGACACTAGTAGCAGGAACCACTCTAATCACTCCTACGAAGAACCAAACTCAACAGCCATATTTAAATCATACCCGGGGGTTAGATGGAGGGCGCGATGATGGATTCTTTTTCAGGAGGTCAATAACTGGCGACATCCTGCAAATCATCAGTGGTAACATACCACAATCACCCTGAGAATGAACACCAAGAAACTCACCAGCATCATCTTTCAAAATTCTTTTACCATGCAATCCTTAAATACACCCATCATTATACAAGGACCGAATCATCACGAATCTCGCCTTCTTCAAAGGAGTCCACAAGATCACTTTCCACCCCACGAACACAATCCGGATCGCGAGCGAGCGGCAAACTCTCATCTATCTCTCATAAGGCGCGACAGAACGGACCGAATCATGTTAACATTCTTAGGGGAATCTGAATCATCACGAACTATCGCCATCCAAATGCTCCTCATTTTTCCAAACTTTCATCCAAACTAGGACCCTCTGCATCCTTCCTTTCCAGAGATTTAACTCGAAATCGACCTACCATCCGATTCAATATTGGGCGCCCAATATGCAAACTCAATAGCGATAATACGATAAGTCCGATTACGATATGAAACTATAAAGGACTCTATCACACGATGTAAAGACTCTGTAAGGACACAAACTTTTCCCATGAGATATTGGTCCATCACTTACCATATCCGTAAACAGACGCTCTTCTTTCCACCGACCACGTTCCAACTTCTTATAAACCTCGAGCCCATGATGGCCCAATGGCATACAACCACCAGGTCTATCCAAACACATCTTTCATCTAGAATAAAACGAGAAACATCTTTGAACTCAAAAATATCTCCATTTAACGCCTTTGAAGTCTAGACGCGATCCACTTTGATCCATAAGAGTCGAATGTCCAACCAAACCCAACGTCCCCCGAACATTATCTAAGACCAACATCATCGAATCTCCTTCAGAAGACATATTTTTTAGAAGCTCTAAATGACACTTAAAGCTTTAACTTTAGCAAGAATACTACGCTCCATACCATCCAAATCAATACAATCGTCTACCGAGATAGACATCACCGCTTCATTACCCGCTTCCCATATATAACCTTTTACAAATCCCACACCCCCAAAGATTCAGCTCACATTAACTTGTACCGTATTTCCCTACATGTCCACTGATTTGTTCCCAGAGACCGCTTAGCATTACGAGTTTAAAAAGACTGAAAAACATTTTCGTTTGATATTACCTAACAAATTTGAGAGTTTCGAAACCTACACTGGGTTTGCCGTCCCCTACGAACAATCCTTCCACAGGTCTATTATAAGTTCGACCATACTTCGCCACATCGGCAAATAAATGAAAACCACCCATCCATACCGTTCTTAGATTGGAAACTAACTGATTGATATCATTAACGTTTATAAAACGTACAAAACCAAATCGATGACCCGATTTGGATCTCTTTGCAGCTATGTAAACATCGATCACCACACCCCATTTGTTACAAATATCCCAAAGATCTTGGACCGACGCATTCCATGGGATATTAGAAACAAAGATTGATGAAAACGACTTATGTTCCTCACGAAAATTAGGATGAGATTTGTTGGGAATACCTTTGTTATGTTGCTCTTGACGACGATTATTATCGAGATGATCGTTCCTTTTGCTTTCTGAATAATTATTAGATCGGTGCCCTGTGCCAATTGCCATCGTTATTTAACAACAAATTAGCCAAGATCCGAAAATAGGATTGAAAACGCCTATCATATGTGAAGATGGGGATTTCGCCTTAAACACGCTCCTTTGACAATAAAACTTGATTCAAATTCAAACTTTGACAATAAAACTTAAACACGCCTATCATATTGCTTTATTAACATTAAATTAGCTTGTTCGTATGAAAACTTGTTACATTTTTTTTTGTTATTTCTTTCTAGAAACTTTGTATATGACGCAAGATTAAGTATGCATACCAGATGGTGGACGTGTATATGAAGGGAGTTCTTTTGCATGCATTTGTGTCTTTACTCTTTACATCTTTATCATAACTATTTTCTCGCAAAAAAGTATGCACAAAACACATGTGCACTCATCATATTGCTCATCGTACTCCTAGCTGTAAAGACCAAATTATTTAATCATAACAACTAATAAAACACATATGCACAGTCGTTTTCGCAAACGAATTTAATCATGACTAGTAGTGTTACATATATGCATAATGTAGCGGAACACATATGCACACTAACTCATAAGATCTATTCTTAGTAAATACACTTGCAAAATATGAAACGACAATATTGTACCAGCGAAGTAAAACTATGCATTGTGATAAGTTGTTACATAAATCAATCACCACATGAAATAATGTTTGTTTATGCTCATTAATTAGACATTATATAGCCAATGAACTTCAGTGGTAAAATTATTCTAAACCCAGATCTCATAAATTTTCAACCAAATTAGAGACTATATGAAAGCTAACTCAACAAAATGCAAATAGGTCGTACATCAATTTGCTCGCACTAAATAAGATAGATTTTTATAAAAATCAACTACGCATCTTTTAACATAGCTGGAGTGCTTTGCTAACCTTTGGTTTGAAATGATTATTGTGGCTACCTTGCCACCTCAACAGGACCTCCCCCATTCCTCTCATATGGGTCTGCAACCTTTCGGCTTGTGACTCCATAGAAACTAAATCATATAAAAGTTAGTCTTAGTTGAGAGAGTGCCAAAAGAACCAGTCCCGATCACATGATTAATTACAGAAAAAGAAAAATAACCTAAAAACTGAGATAACATTTTGGCACATATAATATTTCGTTAATTCATAAATCCCGACCAGTTCAGATTGAAAATTATCCCCACCAATTGTTGATTTAAAAAAACAAATCAATAGCAAGTCATTACTTTCTTTATCTCGACATGACTGATCAATCAACATATTTATTAAACCTTGTCAAGCAAAACTTCTTAATAGTCATACACAAATTAAAAGAACATGATTAATACCTAGATTCGCGATTGAATTGCAACAACCTACTTTGGGCGTTTCACAAAATCACCAGCCATGTTTACACGTATGAACGTCGCGATCTAATTATTAACATATGTGGTGGTGAATTTTTTAACTGATTTGGGCGGCGGTATGTATGAAAACAATGTAGAGAAGTAAATAAAGATGAAGAAATAAATTAGGAGTAGTTGTAACCGTCTTAGATACACGATGGTTATTTCCTTTTTTCTTTTTATTGTTTTCTTTATGTAAATTTAAATTCCATATCTGCCCTTAGACTCATTAAATAATATCATTTTAAGTTAAACTTATTTACCATCATGCCATTTTGTTTTCATCCATTGATTGTTTTGATCAACAGCTAATAATGGTTCTCGCAGTTCTGTACATTCATTTGATTCCGAAAAGAACCTAACACAAACAATGTGAGACACATATATATCTAAGACATTATCATTTTTAGCACATAACTCAACACATTTAGCTAAGTCTTCATTATTTTTTAAGGTTCTCAAACCTAACTCTAACCATTATTAATGAAAGAACCGACAGAACCACTATTGTCCAATCAGAATTTACTTAATTAATTATGTATTTATTTAATATGTTTAATTTGACAGGGGCAATAAAGGAATGTTACATTTATAACATTTAATTTAAAAACTATTAATTAAAAATATGCTACAAATTAGGAAAAGATACGGTTTAATTTGTTTGTCTTTTATTCATACATATCTGTTAAGCCAATTAATATAATCATACCGAAATAATAATTCATGCATTCATAATCAGCTATTTAATCCTAATTCTTCATTCATTCAAACGCATCTCTGTTAAGCACGAATCAAACGTAATTTTTCAATAACGATCTATAAACATGGTAGTTATTGGCCAAAATGTAATTACAGATATTGTTACAATTCGTGAAACAACTGTTATTGAAGATAATGAAATTGATATGAATGTTATTGAAGATGATCTTCCCGTTGATACAGGTATGTTTTTTTTTGTTGCTGTTCGTTGTTTAAATTATGGTAACGAATCAGGGGAGTTGTTTAAATTAGGGAACGAGACCACATAATGATTGTAGTTGTTTGTATAGATGCATGCATGTTTTATTGACTATGTACTAATGATATAATTGAATTAGGGTCACGAATCATGGTTGTGCTTAAAGAAGCAATAGCTGTACACGTATTTAACCTTGTTTTGAATGTGCATGAATGTTTTTTATTGAATATGTATGAATGGTACATACATATTGTAACAAAAACTATTTGAGATTTATGAATAAGCAAATGTTACAATACGATGAAACTTTCATATTGTAATTTTTAGATTTATGCATGTATATACATATTGTACAATGTGCATAAATCTGTTTCAAATGGTACATACATATTGTAACAGATTTTTGTAACAGATATGTATGTAAATACAAAATCTGTAACAGATTTATGCAAAATCTATTTGAGATTTATGTACGATGAAACTTTCATAAATCTCAAATGGTACATACATATTGTAACAGATATGTATGTATGGACCCTTGCTATCAAATGTTACAATACGATGAAGTAGAGGTAGGGTTTTTGTAAATAAATTTTTAGGATTCTTGAACGCGCATGCATGTTTTTTTTTTACTATAACAAATCTATATTCTTTAGAAGTAGTAGACGTAGTGTTTTTTTTAAGCAAGATTGGAAAACATGTTTAAATATACGAATGGAATGTATGGGTTATTAGGGTTTAGATGAATAAGCAATATTATTTTATAGCATAATTGTAATTCTTTTTGTAGTCCATGGATGTTATATTCATTTAACATAACAATTTTAATTATATTTTTTAAAATCGATATGTTTTATGTGCATGAATGTTCAACCAATTTATTTGGCATCATATTCTAATTGTTTTTTGTTTGTGTTTTTTTATATTTTTAGCTGCCGATGCCGTAGATGTTTATGATATTGACCCTGAGTTTGTCCCGACACCAAACGGACACAAATATTGGGTCCCTAATGTTCCTGTTGATGAAAAACCTAAAATTGATACTGTTTTTAACACCTTTGATGACGCGTATGACATGTACAAGGAATATGCTGTTAAAGCTAGATTCAGTATACGTAAATCAGGACTCAAACGTAAGAAAGGCGAAATTACTCACAGGTATGTGTTGTGTAATAAAGCTGGAAAACCAAGGAAAACCGTTGAAACTAATACATTGATTGAAGACGGCAATGATGATGGAAAAGAAAATGAGAATGAAGATGGAAAAAAAAGACACGTAGATCATCATCCACACTTACTGATTGCAAAGCAAGGATTGGGTTGAAAGGTATAGTAGGAACAAATGCGTTTAGGGTATTTGACTTTGTGGAGAATCATAATCATCCACTTATAGACGCATCTAATATGGATCTTTCTCGTGCTCCGAAACGACGACATTGGGAATCTGTGAATATATGATTTAAATACATCGTGCATCATTGTCTAACATTGGTCCACAGAAAGCACACAGGCTAAGAGTAGCACTTTTGGGGGGTTTTGATAAAGTTCGTGGAATGCCTATTGATTGGAATAATTTTAAGCGAGGTATGAATAAGTTCATTGGTGAAAGGGATGCCCAAATGTTGGTTGATAAAATGGTTAAAAGGCAGCTGCATGTACCGGAGTTTTCTTTTTATCATCATACAATAAAAAATAAGTTAGTTCGTATGTTTTGGGCAGATGAAACAATGAAGTGCAACTAATGCTGCATTGTGTGACATTGTTTCATTTGATGCTACTTATGATACTAACAAGTAAGTTCCAAAACTATTTAGTATCATTTTTAAAATTCAGTAAATTGATATGTAATTAAAAAAATAAAATTTTAATATACAGGTATGACATGGTTTTCGTGCCCTTTACTGGTATTGACCATCACCAGAAATGTGTTTCGTTTGGGGCTGCATTACTCTCTGATGAAACAACTGAATCATATGCATGGATGCTTACTTCGTTTTTAAAAGTTCATAAAAAACAGCCTATTCTAGCAGTGACAGATCAGGACGGTGCCTTAAGGAATGCTATTCTACAGGTTTTTACTCAGTCCCATCATAGATTGTGTATGTGGCACATTACGCAGAAACTTCCCGCCAAGGTAGATAAAGTTTATTGAACAAGCATGTACTTATTCAATTTTTCTCATATATTAACCAGTATTAATATACTTGCAGGTGTTGGGTGATGTTGATGTCGACTCAGATTTTAGGAAAGACTTTCATAAACTGTTTGAATGTTACATACTCCTAGTGTATTTTCAAAGAAAAATGGCATGCTTTGATACGAAGTATAATCTAAGTATGAACAAATGGTTATCTGACAGTACGAAATAAGGAGACAGGTGGGTTCCTGTATATTTTTAGTGAGGTGCTCTGTGTGTATGATGAAGACCACGTCACGATCGGGAAAGTTCAAACGCATTCTTCCAGGTTTATTCTCATCCATGGAAACTCGTTAGGTAATTATTATTGCTGTTGTTTTGAATCAGTCTAATGGGAGAAATAGAGGTACACACAACGTTTTTAACAATGAGAATACTGAAAAGGCTCCTGTCATGCTTACTAAGTTACCAATTGAACGTCATGCGTGTGCGGTATACACACATTCTATATTTAGGGATGTTCAATCAGAAATATGCAAGGGTTTATATGTATGTTCGCAGATTGGTTATCGTTCTGTTGGAGACGTTGAAGAGTGCATTATACGCCAAAGGGACAAGAGAAGGACTACTGTTGTAGAGGCGAAGGTTAGGTTTTTTAAAGCATTTTAATACTTTGTTTCATTTTTGTTATTGATTCATGTTGCTAGTATGCAACAATTTGTTAGTATGCATCAATTTTGTAGTATGTTAAACTTAAATTATATTTGTTTCATCACATACAGGTTTCTCATAATCAGGAGGATGGTAGTTTTGAATGTTCTTTGTGTCTCCATTATAACCGCATGGGTTTTTGTGTCAAAACCCAACATGTGTTCTGTGTATTTGGGACTCTTGGAATGGACACCATTCCTGAAAACTACATAAGTCGTCGTTGGCGTAAAAATCCTCTACCTGATCATTTGCGCGACAAAAGACATAGGTATGGTCCTTGCATCGAAGAATCAGAAAGTTTAGCATCTGATATCTATTCTAGAGTTGAAGATTGTATAAATCTCATAAGGAACGATCCTGAAAAGCTCAAGGTGCTTCTTGCAAAGGTAACTGATATGAAGAAAGAGTTACAAAATGATATGTCGTCACAGAATGAGCCCCAAAACAAGGATGTCTTGTATGAGGAACTTTTGGGCGTTAAAGCACCTGAAACGGTTGTCATTATGAATCCAAACAAATGTGGTAACAAAGGTCATCGAAGATTTAAAAGTGCGGCTGAAAAAGGGAAAGCTATAAAGAAGGCAAGAATGAATCGAAAAGTCCCTTTCAAACATCGTGAATGTAGTAAGTGTGGTCAAATGTTTCATAATAAACGTACATGTGATGAAAAGAGATTGCCTGACGAAGAGTATCAAGCATTGTTGAAGAAGAAAAAAGATGACGGGGAGGTGGAAATAAATGAATCTGAAGACGATGAAGAAGATGTGGAAGTTGATGATGTTGATGAAGATGACGGAACAGACGAGCATGATGAAGACGAGGACGAGGATTAATAAAATGTTATAATCATCTTTTATGAACAATTTTCGTTAATACGTTATATTTTTTTCTATTATGGTTATGTCGGATTTATTTGGTTATTTTTACATAATTTTCATTTGGGTTTTGTTATATTGTTGATTATGTTTGATATATATAAGTAACAGGTTGGCATAAAATAATATGTGTGTAGTAAGAAAATAAGTATGTACTAAGAAAACAACTATGTATTAAGAAAACAAGTATGTAATAGGAAAACAAGATGTATGTACTAAAAAAACTTGTATGTTAATAGTTCATTTTTTTATGGTTGATCTCTAATACATACATGTCAAGATAAAATATGTGTATGTGCTAAAAAAACATGTATGTAATATGAAAAACATATGTACTAGGAAAACTGTATCAAGATAAAATACATGTATGTTTTAGATAAGCATGTATGTAATATGAAAACATGCGTGTACTTTGAAAATATGTATATACATTTAAAAAAAACAAGTATGTACTAGGAAAACATGTACGTAATGGGAAAACATGTGTGTCACATACATCTACTAGTTTGTAAAGAACAATTAAGAAATTATCCTTACTTTTATGTATGTTTAACCTATGTTATTTTAAAAAGAAAACATGTATGTACGAATAAAACATATATGTACTAAAAAAAATAGGTATGTTTTTTGTATGTATGTTTGAAACATGTATACAAGTTTTTTTAAACTTTCTATTATGTTGAAAGTTTTTTAAAGTTGCTAATATGTTGCAAGTTTTTAAGAAAGTTTTTTAAACTTTCTAATATGTTGAAAGCTTGGTTGTACTTAGAAAAAATATATGTTTTAAGAAAACATGTGTGTGCTAAAACAAAGCATAAACCTTTTTGATAACATATATGTTGATAACATGTATGAAACATGCATACATATATAAAATAAAAAACATGTATGTTTTAAAAAAAACAAGTATGTTTTCTTAAGTGTTATTGAAACATGAATGAGCTAATAAACATGAATGACCTAAAAACATAAACCAAAACATTCATGCATTAATTTGTTTAAACTACCAATGTAAGATTTCCATATTAACCAAAACATTCATGAATTCTTATGCATAAACTAACAATTTAACATAATGTTAACCTTAAAAAGGAGACAACACCTATTATTGTTTACTGGGAAATAACCAAAACATAAACCGTCTTGACATGAACATTTTCAGTCACTTGCCACGAGCAGGAAGTTTCATTCTTTTGACAGGACCTTCAGCAACCTGAATGCCTTCCAACTGTGCACGAACAATGTAACTATGCATGTTGCACTTCGAAAGTAGCAGTGTTGCAGCATACCTCTTCCTCAAACGGCCCAACATCGTATTCTGCTTTCTCCCCTCAGTTTCCAGTCCGCATGCCCATTTACTAATTATAGTGCCCATATACGCCTCCATGTGGCGCATCAAAAATACACCAGAATCATTTGGTCTTTTGTCAGTTTGCCAATAGAAATCCTCTCGTTTAACTTCAACCCTCAAAACAGCGGCAGCTTTATTAGGATTTAACCTGTCCAGATAGCCGCAAAAACTTTTTTGCTGCGTACATATAATTTTAAATTGTTAGTATACCAATTTATAAAAACATATTGTAGTTTAAAAATGCGTACGTACTAACAAATTTATGTATATAAAAAACATACCAATACTGTTGCAACTACCATGTCATTTGTATTTGTGACAATGATACTTTTATGATAACATTCCTTGGTCAGATTATTCTTGCTATCAATCAAATTCACTGCCGGAAACTTCATATTAATACAAATGAGGAATTTGTGTCCATAATTGCTAACTGGTATAAAAACCTGCATTTTGTATGAACAGATCAGAAGAAACATATGTACAAACTACAATCCCAACACATTTGTAATATATACACATGTCTATTTTAAAAAATAACCATCCTTGTTTGTAAAACACATACCCAAACACACATTTATATTTTAGAATAATATCTGTTACTACATCTAAATCTCATATAATACAAATGCGCACTCGTATTCAAGCCCCATGGTACTTACAAATTTACTTGAATGTGACAAAGTGTTGAAAAAAAATTACTTACAAGGTCAACCAGATTTATCATATTCTGCCTCCCGGCACGTTCACTCACCGTCTCCACATCCATCAGTTCAGACCAGTTCAGACCAGTTCAGGCCTCGCACCTCAACAAATGACTTCTGTGCCAAACAGTACAGAACTCGAACTTACTGCTTTTCTGATCACAGGTGCAGTATTCATACTGTAATCATTGATCCTCACGGAATCAGAGGTTAATGTAACCGACCAGATTGAGTATCGTCTATACTCGGTCCCTTCAAAATATAAAACCTTTGTGTGTTCACAAAATGTTTTTCTAGAACACATTAAGTGGATTTTACATAACAAAATGTTTTTGTTGGTGACTAAATTGTTATATCATGGCGAATGACGACTCAAAGTTTCCGATGCAAGACACATGCTCATATCCATACCACAGTATCTGAAGTAATCAAGAAAGTTTTCATACAAGGCTTCCGCACAATCTCTGAGAATCAATGTCTTCTTCAAATTCTAAAAGTTACAATGATTGGAAGAAGAGACATCATCAAAGCTTTCAAAGATTCCAACAGATATGAGCATGTGAGACTAAAGATCAGCGTATGGCAAAGTCTAAGTGAAAGGAGATCACAAAGTAATTCAAAGAAGTAAAGCTTAAACAAGTCAAAGATCAAGATCAAGTCATCACATCAAATTCTGAAGATCATGATCAAGGTGTTAACGTTTGAATTACCAAAGCACAACAAGTGAAGTACCCTATCAACATCGAGCTAAAGAGACAAGCACGAGTGAGCTTCTCATGACCTCATCTAGGGGGAGATTGTTAGGATCACATAAATGGACCCAAACAAAGAAGCTTCGGTCACTCGAAGTTACAAGACAAAAGTCTAGCTCGAAAGACTATGTTATTTAATGTTTATTATGTATAAGGGCCAAGATGTAAAAAGCCCAAATAGAAAGCCCTAAAAGGCAAATCCTTATTAGTATAAATACACCTAGTTTAGTCAAAATTAGGTTAGCTTCTCCATTTCATTTTTCATATTAAGGGTTTGTAGCCTCTCTTTGTTTTCTTTCAATAAAAGTTCTTAATGTTTAATCTTTTGTGCCATTGATCTTGTGCTTAATCCATGGAATGATCTAGGGATCCTACAATCAGAAAATTAGTGATGCTTGTATTCGCCTTGGATTCATTACCGAACATCTTTTTATCCTGTTGACATTCAATTTTCTTTAAATAACTAACACACACGTTTATGCAATTACTTTTACATTTGTTATAAAAAGTTATAAAGTAAAACACTTACCACAATAAACGTCGGTAAGAAAAATCTTGACATTGAATTTTCACCTCTTAAACTTTCCAAAGAATTCAGATATTCAGACCATGCATCCACAACCGCATTGTCTATGTTTTCTCCATTTACTAAACTCTCCATTTGTTTTCTAGATGCCTTTGTCCCGGTTTCATTCTCAAACAAAATTGCACTGTCATACATAAGTAATTCATTAATTTAGTGAATTTTTGTAAACCATAAAACATTCTTCTTTATATATCATTTAGAATACGTACACGACAATGTCTATAAAATTATAAATTCATTACCTTTGATCAATTCTGATTTTGTTAAGCAGAAATTTTTCGACTCTTTTCTCGTCTTTGGACTCCGTGGCATTTATATCAGTAACTCTTGACATAAATGGTGACCTCGCGGCTTGCGATTTTGTATACTTCCTTTTACCACGACCATGCACCACATCTTCGTCCTTCAAAACTGGTTTACACATACTCACCGGCACCGCCTTTATCGGTTCTAATTGGTTGGCAGATCCAAGTACAGGTGTGTTTCTATCAGTAACTGGTGTCTCCAAACTCAGCACCATGTCAAAGTCTTAAGTTACTCCAAAACTGAAACTGGGCGCCTCAAAGTCATTTCCTTTTTTGGAACTCTCGAATTCTTCAACCACCTTATCTACCCTTGTAAACACTTCTTTCTGAGTAGCTGGGCCCAATGCAAACATCGACGAGTCGTAGTCCTTTGAGTTATTGTCAACAGCTTCTTGTAGTGTGTTTACTTGATGTGGTTCATCATTATTATCCCTATTCAGATCAGAACCACTATTCCCCTCGTTAACAACATTTTTGTAGTGCAACGATGCGCGGTATTGCTGATATTCATCAGCAAGGAATTAGTTACCATGTAACACGTTAGATGCTGCCACAAAGGTTCTTTCAAACCCATCCCTTTCCTTACGTATATTCTCTACGTATGTGTTTAGTTTCCACATAAATCCTTACATTATAATCACAATGTATATTATACACTTATTTTATATATAAGCACTAATAATGAAAAAAAAATTATTGATAATAATACGTACATCCTCATCTTCAGGCATTGGATCGTCTTCTTCAACAAAACGCCCTTGCAATTCACCTTTACCAATCCCCCCTGCATTTATCTCTTCATATTCCTTTTCTTTCAATAACTTCATTGTCCAGAACGTTATTATTATTGGTGTCTTTTCCGGTAAACTACATTGAACTGTTACAACCGGTTCCATCAACATACAAAATATGTCAAAAACTTGTAGCAAAAACATTAACATAATTAACAGAACCCCCTAAAAATTTAAAAACCAAATTTATAAAACATTAAATAACTTACAGCTAAACATGTAATCGGTCTCAGAAAAAAACTATTGGACATATCCGGCTTCCACCCTTCCTTGCATTCTTAAGACACCTCCATACATACTCGCACCAATTGATTTTTCCCAAATCTGTTTTCCTACTTATATAATGCAGAACATTAAGGTCACAAATTCCTTTAGGTTTGACATTGCCCATCACCGATGTGAACAAGACAATGAAATTGAGCTTGAAATTTATGTCCGCCACCTTAGACTTCCTAATCAAAGACTTCAGATAACTAGGAGTAATTACCTTTCCTTTCTTGAACTGAGCATCCCAATCTTTAACCATTTCATCATCATTTGCGTTTACCTCCGTCGTTATGTCTACGCCTTCATTTTTTATTCCTAGCATTTCACCAATCAACTGCTGCGTTATTACAATGGATGTGTCTTTCAATCTAATCTCCATCGTATCCGCATTGAAATTATTTGCAACATAAAACCCAAGCTTGGAAGGAATCCCGTCAACTTTAAAATCTAACAAATCTGCAAAACCAATTCGTGCTAGACATGCTTTTTGAATCGGCTTCAGTGTCACAATAGCATTGTATAATGGTTTTGGGGTGGTTCGTGTTTGGAACACGTACGGCTTTTTCCCTTTTCCTTTTTTTGGCTTTGATGTGCTAGCTTTTGAGCTTTCTCCTTTCTCTTTGTCAGCACCTATGATTAAACAATATAGTTTTAATAAACTTTTAATACACATACTTATTATTTAACCACATGTGTTGTTATTTGATGTACGTCTTACCAATTATATCAGATTTCTTTCTTTTCTTTACAGCCCCACTATTACTCTCCATAACCCTTTTTCCCTTGTCATCTGTCACAAAGAAACAAACATACATAAACCATCTTTCATGACCCTTTTCTAGTATACTTACAGAAACCGGCCATTAAAGTTTAATTACAGTTATGTAATACCAATTACACTTACCACTACTATGCGACACATTTGATCCAGAACCCCTTTTTGCAACTCGGTTACCAACTTCAATGCCTTTTCCATTTCCATCTACAAAGTCGTCTCCACTTGATTCATCATCTACGGAATATGCATCCGAAGCTGTATTCTCTTCAACTACCGGACTCTTAGACTTAACCCTTCCACTTCGCCGTAACTCTGAAATATAAGCGCGCAAAATTAGAGAACTCATACTAGCATATATGTAACAATTAACAATTAACAACACCATACTCGTATAGAGAAGTCATACTCGTATAAAAAATGATATCTTTTTTAGAACAACAGCAGTGTGAATCAGGTATGACCCTGAACTTGCTGCATACCTGAGGTGGGCATGAGGATTAATAGCAGACCTTGATCTTTTCCTACACTATTTATGAGGTCCAAATTGGCTTGTGTGCACTTGTTCTAAGGGAAAACAAGGCATTTTCCCTTTCCATTAACCTATGTTACAACAGCATATTCGAGCAAAAGGGGTGTTTGTTATAAAATTAACTGTAGAACCATTAACCTATTAATCAACTCTTAAAACCATCTCATTGTCACCATCTCTTTCATAAAACCCAAATAAGAATGTAATCAAACATATCAAAAGTAAAATTAACCAAATGTAATCAATCATATAAAAAGTAAATATGCAAAAAAATCCATTGAAAAAAAGGCATTTTCCATTTCCATTAACCTATGTTACAACAGCAGATTCGAGCAAAAGGGGTGTTTGTTACAAAATTAAGTGTAGAACAATTAACCTACTAATCAACTCTTAAAACCATATCAAACACCCAAATAAGAATGTAATCAATCATATCAAAAGTAAAATTAACCAATAATAATGCAAATCAAACACGCATGCATTAAAATATAAGATGCTAAATTAACAATAAAAAAGTGAAATTGAAACTGAATTAACATACCATTCATTGTTCTTCTTTGTAATCCGTATAATCAACTCAAATCAATTTGTTTGAGTTTTGCCCTAATTTTATTGATTTGGGGCTTTTTATCATAATTTTATCAATTTGTTTGAGTTTTGTAATCCATATAATTAACATACCATTCATTGTTCTTCTTTGTAATCCATATAATTAACTCAAATCAATTAGTTTGATCCTTGCCCTAATTTTGTTGATTCGGAGGGTTTTATCACGCGTAGGGGATAAAGATTTGTTAGAGAGATTTCCGGATGGGATTTTAGAACTCATATATTATTTTGGGATTTGATTGAAATTTTGATAATGAAGATTTTAAAAAATGATAGCAAATCTCCGTGTATTTTGCTTATTGAAATGAATGCAGTTAATATTATTAAAAAAAAGAAAACCGAAATTGTCCTTACATATTATTTCCCAGCCAAAAGAAAGTTTTCCTTAATTACAAAAATGTCATACTGCATTTATATATTGTACTTTATGTATTAATATTAGTAAAAATGGTGGTTCTGTCGGTTCTTTCACTAAGAATGGTTCTGAAAAGAAAATCTCAATATATATATATATATATATATATATATATATATATATATGTGTGTGTGTGTGTGTGTGTGTGTGTGTGTGTGTGTGT
>BQNB010110591.1:0-17369 GCA_026074375.1 Tanacetum coccineum | reverse complement strand
AGCTTATAAATAAGCTTAAACTAAGCAAAACCCAATGAGCCATCCCAAATTGCTCATTCATCCAATGCTTGATCCAACATTAACTTTGTTTGTTCTTTTGAATTTTTCTTAAAGTTTTTAATAATAGTTCAAAAACAGGTTATGAATGGCTTATAGTGAGAGCTTAAAGGTTTTAAAGAGAAAATTGTAACTTAGAACACAAATGTAAAATCAACTGGATTTTCATAAAAAAAAGTGAAGTACAAGTACAATAAAGAGCTAAACTGAAAATTTAACACACTAAAACTTTTAAACACTAAAAACTACTTATGTGCCACAAGGGCTTACAATGCTTAAATAGGAGAAACGACTAGGGTTTTGCACTTGGTCGTCTTCTTTGTCTTTTTGCTGGTGTGTTTCTTTGTAGACACACAAATGAAGTGTGTTTGTTGTGAGAGTGTAGACAGCTTTTGATCTTGGCCCTTCATTCACCTTGGTGCCCAAGTCGAACTTTATCAACCATTGATGAATTTGGTGGGTTTTTGGATTGCCAACATGGCAAAGCCCCTTTTTAGGTGGGAAAGATAGTGGAGAGGAGGGGGGATGATTGTCCATGGTGGAATTGAAAGTTTACAGGGTAAAAACGGGGTGGTTAACCCGTGAGTTGTGTTGGGGGGAAAAGATGGGCGGGAAAATTTGTTTGGGTTTAACAGGCAAAGGTTTAGGGTAATTGGCAATAATGGCCCCTCATGGTGATAGGGGGTGTTGCACCACACGTCCTTGTGGTGTATTAACTTTGAGGACTTGGCAATATAACCCCCCAAGGGTTATATTGGTTGTTGCAGTACACGTCCTTGTTAGTTATAACTCTTTGGCCTTGGCAGCTTTGGCCCTTGGGGTTTTTCTTTGCCACTTTGGCAGTTTTAACCCTTGTCTTCTTTTTCTCGTTTTCTTCTTTAAATAAGTTTAGGGTTTTGACAAATTTAGCCCTCAAACTTATTTTTCTTGACTTTTGGCTTCGGGGTTGACTTGGGTTGACTTTTCTATACTTGGGCTTGGACTTTGACTTTGTCTTTTTCCTGCTTTTCCATTCCGTGTCCGGTTTTGTCGTTTTGGCTTCGTTTTTCGTCCTTTTCTTAGATATCCGTTCCTGCACAACACAATTAGCAAAACAAGCATATATTTGGCATTTTAAGTCCGTTTTTGGTTATTTTAGCTCGTTTTTAAAGGTAAAAGGTATGTGTAATTAAACACATACCAAAATCCCCCATACTAAGGTATTGCCGTGTCCTCACGCAATGTTATGAAGTAAACATTTACGAAAACTAAGAATCTCAATCCCCCTCGACTAATAACCTCGAAAAGTAGCTAAGTGTTCGTCAAGGGGAACTAAAGAATCAAAAGCTTCGACAAGTCCCGTTTTCACCATTTTTTATCTATACACTAACTATCCCTAATATTTTTGGATTTTCCTTTTTCTTTTCTCGACTTCCTGTTTGACTTCCTTTATTATATCAACATTGGGATCATAGAATGAGAAACGCCCATAGAATAATCTACGGATGTCCTGACGGATAAATTCATCGTCCCCGATTTTTCACTAGTTCCAAACCAAGCAATTAAACAAGATCATTTGTCAATATAAGTCTAAATGCTAAGCACTCATACTTATGACTTGTGAACTTTTAACTCCCAACATGAATATATGATTTAAATGTGTGTACTCATTTCAACTCAACCATAGATCAACTTATTTCCATAGTCGTGATTCAAGATGAATCATGACTCAAAGCAACAACTTATTAGGACCTTGTAACTTGATTTTAAAGAACGAGATTTTAACTGTAGAACTTTTTGCAACATCTTCATCATTATAATCATAAGTTCTTAAAGCTAGGAATGCGTTGCTTAGTTTGAACACCTACCTAGGCCTCGCTCCCTAGTAGGATATCACAACCAACGACCGATGTTCTTAGTTTGAAAACCCACCCCGTTGCTAGCGTAGTGGGAAATCACAACAACACCTTCTTCCTATTATGGCTAAGGATAAGTGTCTTAGTTTGAACCCTCACCTGGACCTTGCTTCCTGGTGAGATATCACAACACACCAAATCCTTAGAAGTAAAGATGTCTTAGTTTGAACCCCCACCTCGTGGTTAGCGGAGTGGGATATCACGACACATCTTTTACTTGCTCCATATAATCAAATGTATGCTTCATTGGCATAATTTCAATATTCATGCATCTTTGCATTCATATTTCATTCATGCTTCTTTGGCATTTTAACTTTCAAATCACTAAGAACAGAAAAACCTCGCTTTAAAGAATCAAGTTACAAATTTGAAGCTTTTTCTAAAAACATCGATTGACTTAGTTGTTAGGATCTGTAACTAGATAGATCTTCTAGCCTTTGTGGTTGTATAGTACTTATGTAATCACAAGTATATACGTGAGAGACTCTAACAATTGTTTAGGCGGAAACTAAACAATACAGAATAAAGAAGAACAAATATAACCAATGATCCTCTATGGATCTCTCTATTAATAATAAATTGTTTTTGTGATTTGTAAATCGGTACAAAACCCTAATGCTAAAGGTTTCTTTTATAGAGAAGAAACCCTAAATTTGCTAAACAAGATTCCTAAAATTGCGTAAGAGATATACATCAATCTCTTCCTAATAACGCGTAATATCAATCTCTTCCTAATATATCTCATTCCTATATTAATGAGATAATTCTAGAATAAAACTATAATTCCTTAATTACATTAATCACGTCAGCAGATTCTATCTCTGTCAGCATAAACGAGAACATGACCAGCAGATTCTATCTCTGTCAGCAGAAACGAGAACATGACCAGCAGAAACATAATCAGCAGGAATGACTTAATGCCATCAGCAGAAATGAATATCTCTAACAGCAGAAACAACACTTAGTCGTTTTTCAATTACTCCCAACAGTAAAAGCTCTTCCTACATAGCCTCTTTCCAGCTTGGATCTTTCAATGCATGAATTACCTTTTTGGGTTCTTGGTATGTGTTTAATTACACATACCTTTTACCTTTAAAAACGAGCTAAAATAACCAAAAACGGACTTAAAATGCCAAATATACGCTTGTTTTGCTAATTGTATTGTGCAGGAACGGATAACTAAGAAAAAGACGAAAAACGAAGCCAAAACGACAAAACCGGACTCGGAATGGAAAAGCAGGAAAAGACAAAGTCAAAGTCCAAGCCCAAGTGTAGAAAAGTCAACCCAAGTCAACCCCGAAGCCAAAAGTCAAGAAAAATAAGTTTAGGGACTAAACATGTAAATCCCTAAACTTATATTTAAAGAAGTTAATAAAATAAAGGAAGTCAAACAGGAAGTCGAGAAAAGAAAAAGGAAAATCCAAAAATATTAGGGATAGTTAGTGTATGAATAAAAAATGGTGAAAACGGGACTTGTCAAAGCTATTAATTCTTTAGTTCCCCTTGACAAACACTTAGCTACTTTTCAAAGTTATTAGTCGAGGGGGATTGAGATTCTTAGTTTTCGTAAATGTTTACTTCATAACATTGCGTGAGGACACGGCAATACCTTAGTATGGGGGATTTTGGTATGTGTTTAATTACACATACCTTTTACCTTTAAAAACGAGCTAAAATAACCAAAAACGGACTTAAAATGCCAAATATACGCTTGTTTTGCTAATTGTATTGTGCAGGAACGGATAATTAAGAAAAAGACGAAAAACGAAGCCAAAACGACAAAACTGGACTCGGAATGGAAAAGTAGGAAAAGACAAAGTCAAAGTCCAAGACCAAGCCTGAAAAAGTCAACCCAAGTCAACCCCGAAGCCAAAAGTCAAGAAATATAAGTTTAGGGACTTAACTTGTAAATCCCTAAACTTATATTTATACAAGAAAGGAAAGAAAAGAAGACAAGGGTGAAAGCTGCCAAATTGGCAAAGTTGTACTCCAAGGGGCATTCCTGCCAAGTCCAAAGACTTATAACCACCAAGGACGTGTGATGCAAAGAGTTATATAACCCTTGGGGGGTTATAATGCCAAGTCCCCAACCTTTAACACCACAAGGACGAAAATTGCAAACCTCTCTATAACTTTGGAGGACCAAAAGTGGCAAAAACCCTAAACTACACCCTGTCACCCCTAACCTTTTTCATAACATTTTTTCCCGCCATTTTTGAATCCCAAAAACCCAGGACCAACTCACGGGTTAACTCCCCTCCTTTTACCCTGCAACCCAAACCACCCCATGGATAAACCTTCCCCCCCTCCTCCACTAAACCCCTAATCCCATTTGGCAATCCCACACTTCTCCATGACTAAACCAATGGCTCGGATCAAAGGTTTGGGAACCAAGAAAGATTGAAGGCCAGGATTGTTTGCTCTTTGCACTCACAAAACAAACACACTACACTTCTTGTGTCTACAAAGAAGCACAAAGGCAAGAAGACAAAAAAAGAAGAAGACTAGTCGTATTTTTCCTATTTAAGTGAATGTAAAGCCATTTTGGCTAACAGTTAGTTTTTAAGTTAGTTTTTACAAGTAGTTTTTTTAGTTCAAGTGTAATTCTTAAGTTAAGTTTTTAAAGTTTAAAGTTTTTTTGTACTTGTACTTTTGTTTAATGAAATTCAGTTAAGTTTTTTTACTTGTGTTCTAAGTTTCAAAGTGTCTCTTAAAAATCTTTAAGCTCTCAATTTTAAGCATCTTTACAACCTGTTTTTAGAAAACTTTTAAGAAAAATTCACAAAAAGAAAACAAGGTACTGTTGGATTGAGCAAAGCTAAGGAAGAATGGGCTATATTGGAAGGCTTGTTGGGTATTGGTCTAGTTTAAGCTTATTTTTAAGCTTGGGGTAGGATTTAGAGCTTATTAGGCTTCAAAGGATCCTTTTTGAGAAAAGGATCAAAGGTACATTTTCTTTGAAATTCACTTGGAGCAAAAGTATCCACCGCATTACTTGCCTTAGCATCCTAACTATCACCGAGATATCTTTAATAGCAGAAATGGTCCTGTGTACTATGCTTTTTGACAAACGAGATATGACAGAATTTTTTTCAAAAGGCGTACACTATGGGCAATAAATTCCTTTCGGTCGAAGTGTAGTGTGCTTGAGCTTCGTCATATTGTCTTGCAGGATAGTAAATTGGTTGTAAATGCTTGTTCTTTCGTTTCCCTAAGGACTGCCCCAATTGCAAAATTGCTTGCATCACACATGAGATTCGAAAGGGCAAGTCCCAGTCGGGAGCATCAAACTTAAGAGCCATCGGTCAATTTTTCTTTTAAGTGTATTAAAGGATTCGATACAACTCTTCTGAGAAAGAAAAATGGGAGTCTCTGTTTCAAGCAAGTGGGTCATTGGACGGCAAATTTTGAAAAGTCCTTTATGAAACGATCGTAAAAAACCGCAGTGGTGGTAAAAACCGAGGGGGGAAAACCCCGCATGCACAAGAAAACTAACGGACACCTTTTCACAATAGTCGGTTGAGGGGAGCTTGGCTATAACTCAACTTTAAGCATTATGGACACATTCCCCGACTTTAGAAATTTTTGTGTCCAAGAACAATGCCTTCCTTCACCTTGAAATGGGCTTTTCCTCCAATTTAGGGATAAATTGTGTCTTCACACCGTTTTAACATTTTCCAAATGGGATAGCATGTAGTGAAAGAATCCCCGAAGAGACACAAGAGAGTCATCCATGAACACTTCATTGTCTTTTTGATCATGTCATGGAAGATGCCATCATATACATCGTTTGAAACATTGCCAGTGCAATTGCAAAACCCAAAAAGGCATGTGGCCGATAAGCAAAATGTTACCGTATGGCATGTGAATTTGTCTTCTCTTGATCTTCAGTCCCAATAGATCTGAAAATAAACACCGATAAGCATCTCAGGAAACAATAGTATTGGTTTCCTCATTAGTCTTCGAGCATCTTGAACCATGAAGGGCAATGGGAAAGGGTCTTGTCTGGTGGCTTCAATTCCAACTTTCATAGTCAATGCACACTCTCCACCCCGTGACCAATCAAGTTGGTATCAAATCATTATCATCATTCTTGATGACATTTATACCACCCTTCTTTGGTACACAATGTATCGGGCTTACCCATGGACTGTCAGAAATCGGATAAATTAATCAGGCGTCAAGGAGTTTTTCAACCTCTTTTTTGATGACGTCGTGGATCTTTGGGTTTACCCGTCTTTGACTTTGAACTGTTGGTTCATAGTCCTCTTCCATAAGGATTTTGTGAGTACAAAACTCTGGATCAACACCCTTGATATCGGAGAGTTTCCAAGCGATGGCTCGCTTGTGGGACTTTAGAACCTTGATAAGAGCTGCCTTCTCCTCATCCTTTAAATCTTTCACAATTATGACGGGCAACTTGTCATCGCCTTCCAAAAATGCGTATTCTAAATGAGGTGGCAAGTCCTTGATTAACCTCGGGAGCTCCTCAATTGATGATTTAAAAACGGTTTATCTTCAACAAACTTTGAGTTCCTTCCTGGACCCCGGCGAATAATCTTTATGATTCGGAAGAGGAGGTACGTGTTCACTATTAAGAAGTGCTTCCAGAATAAGAATGTCACCCTCCGGATCATAGTAGCTAATCAATTAACCCGTGAAATGGCTTCGTCATCGATAGCTATAAAAGCATTGGCTTCTTCGAGCAGGAGAAAATCACTATCCCCGAAAGGAGTTAGTGTTGGTGAGGAATTTGAAACAATTGGATCGTAATCCGGAGAAGGATTACCGTATCAACAGAACCAGAAAAACCTAAACTTCTTGCGTGTATGTCTATCACATGGCAATTCAATGACGTCAATTCGTTTCGCCACATAAGATTGTAATTAGCCGTGAATACTCGACAAGTTTGGTCCAGATTGAATGTGATGGCCTCTTTGCCACAAAAAAAACTAAGGGTCATTTCACCTTTCGTAACATCTATTAAATGCACGAATGTCTTTTAAGAAACTTCTCCCGAGGATTAAAGGTACTCGGGGGTCTGGCTCAAAATCTACGACCACAAAATCTGCTGGAAACTGGAACTTTCCCACCATTAAACGGACGTCTTTAGCAATACCGATCGGTTCAGTGATTGAACGGTCCGCTAGCTCTAGCGTCATGCAAGTTGGGGTTAAGTCGGGAAGAGAGAGATTTTTCCAGACGGAATATGGCATAAGATTAATGTTCTCGCCGAGATCGGCCAAGGCATTGCATGTATTAATCCCAGAAAATTCACATGGAATAAGAAATCGGCCAAGGACTCCAAGTTTTTTTGGTAACTTGTTTAGGATGACCGTTGAGCAATTCTCGTTCAAATGAGTTTCTAGACATTTCACTCAACTTCTCTTTGTTTTTTCCAATTAAAAGTTTTTTAGAGTCGAGGGCAAATTTCGGCATAAAGGGTATAAGGTATCGCGTAAAGTGCTTAATCGAAACTCAAATCTCTAAAGATTTCATAGAATTTCTCAATTTGATCGTTAGCTTTTTCACAAGCGCCTTTTCACTTTCTTCTTGAAGGAAACGGAATTGATGTTCGTTGGTTAGGCATCGGAGCACTAACGGGAGCAACATCGAGATCGAAGTTGTGATTTGGAGATGGATAAACTACCAGAGTTGGACTTCTCGGTTGCTTTCCGTTATTAAGTAGTAAGCATCGTATCCTTAGTAACCTTGGTATCACAATTCATTATTTCGGAGAAAAGAATGGAGTAGAAGGAATCGCGGGTACTTGAATGTCACAAACCACTCGGGTGGTGATACTTTTCAAATCCTCCTTCGGTTAGTAACGGAGTTATCCGAGAGAGTTCCCCGAACCTGAAATTAGAGCGGTAATACATTTTGATAAAGTTACCTTAGCATAACTTTCAAGCTTGATTTCGAAGTAGCCAGTTATTCAATTAAGTCTGCAGTTTTGGACCTAGGTTTTTCTGCAAAACTTGATTTTGGTTTTGCATATTCCTCATAACCGACACATTAGTTCTTTACGTAGCTATCATAATCGGTTCTTAGACACACCTTGTAGCCTGAGGAGCGGGAGCTTGTAAACGGGGGCTTGATAAGCTTGGATGGTTTGAGAAATTAACCTGGGGTTGAAAATGGTCCTTGAATAAAATTACTTTCCCATTTTGGCTAAAATTGTCCCCGATTTTGGTTAAAATTGATCCCCCGATTGTGGTATGTTTTGATGGTTATAGCATAGTGTATAAAACCGGAGGTCAAATTTGGTTTTGCAACCATTGGAGTCGGCACTAGGTACTTCCTTGATTGAAATTAAGCCGCGGCAGCTTGAGAAACGTAAGCTTGAATATAGGTCAATGATAAATATTGCCATCTGGCAGGACAAAAAATAATTATGATAAATGAGCTCCACCGCAAGTCACACAACTTTCCTCGACTGCTTTTACGGACGCGGGAGTTTGGTGAGCGGGAGCTTGGGATTGTTTCTTCTTATCAAGGAGCATTGCTTTGACCAAATCTTTGAGTACGAACATCGAGAGGATGGTGAGGCAAAGAAAGAAACGAGTTAATAGATATTTATAATTACCCCTATTTATACCAATCACTTACACCCTACCATTTTATATATTATACAATTTATTTTATTTTTTTTTACCCACACGCAATAACCAATTTTTTTACCATTAAACCTATTTTTACCACATTAACATTTTTAACCGATTTACCTATTAACGCTTATTACGCTATAAAATAACTTTTATTTTATTAATTAGAACCACTACTACTTATACCCAAGTACATTTATAACATACCCACCCTACCCGGAGGTGAAGTGCTTGTATCAACTTTAGCAACAACTGGTTTTGTTTGGTGAATTGCAAACTTTGGACTTGCTCTCGATATTATTTAGACATCTCGGGCAATTTTATCCAAAAAGTTACCACCTGCGGGCGGAATTCCATGAATCTTGATCATATGTATTCAAGGCATTATAAGAATGTATTGAGTGATGCAATTCTTAAAACCCATTAAGCGTGCATTGCCCTAAGAAGATCATAGAAACGGTCCCCATCTTCCATAAAACGAATCTCAAATCTTGCTGTAATCTCATGAATTTCATTTCCTAAGATTTGTCGTTTTAGAAGGAGGAAAGAATTTGTTAATGAATTCGACATCAAGATCATTCCATGGAAGAATCGAACGATGGGGGTTCTTTATCGAGCCAAATCCTGGCTGCTCCTCGAACCCGAAATTGGAAAAGCTAAGCTAAACCTACGTACTCGGGACTTCCAAGAACATCATCGTAGAAGTATCCCTTGTTTAAATATCGGATGTGAGCGATGTGGTTCTTCCTATTAAACATGTCCAAAAAAGTACTTGTATTTTGAACAAGATTAAGTAGAACCATGCTTGACATGAAATTGTTACGCGTTGGATCTCGGGAACAATGATCGCATCCTCGTACCCTCGGTGGGTGCCTCGAGCAATTGAGCCATAGTACGATTATCGTCCATTGTAACTATGGGAGGATTGAAAAGTATCTTGATTGTTATTTGGTTTCCAAGATTTGGGTGATTCAACAAATTTTGTCGGACTTAAGGTTGTACGACTCTACGCTTGAGAACGAGTGCGCATGCACAAAATAGAAATTTAAAAAGAAAATTTACACTAATTTTTTTGGTTTTTCAATGATTTATTCACAATTGATTTTAACGGACAATGAGATAAGACAACTTCAACCAAATAATCTACTTACTTCACGGTAGCTCTCAAAAAATAAACGCGACAGTGAGGACGAGGAGTAGGAATAGCGCGAAGCTTATTTTCTCCTTTCGGGTCGTAGTTCCTTCGACAACCCTCCTATAACCCTCGTTTTAGTTTGTTTAACTTTTCAAGGTAGCCTATGTCAAAGAACACAAATGGCAAGTTTTTAAATCTTATGTTCTGTTGGGAACCAACAAGTTTCACCGAAGTATTATGATAATATCTCAATTGAGAATATATAAATTTTTGGTATTTTTACCAATTTGTAATTTTATTTCCATTTTTAAGGACAATGATTTAATATAATTTGTTTTATTTTGTTTTTATATGATAATTATACTAAATAAAAGAAAATGAAAAATATTTTTGTACTTTTTATATTTTTATAGAAGAAAATATTCACAGATTCAAACACAAATTGTCAAACGTAACGATAATCGTTTTTACAGCCTCCCCGGTAGCGGCGCCAAAAATTGATTCGTCAATAATATATATATATATATAATATATAAGCAAACACTCAACCAATTACCTTTGCACAAGGAATTGTCAAACGTTCACCAAAATAAAATATATATGTAACCGGAAGTATGAGTTCCTGGGTCGTTTTGTCCCAACGAGGCTTGAATGGAAAATCGAATGACGAATTGATAAACGATGTTTGAATATGACAAGGATATGATTGGTTTTCTATTTCTACAAGTTAAATATGCAAAAACGATTAAATAAAACCTAAAAACAAAAGCTAATAACTTAAATCCTAAAACGGGCACGAAAAACGAGGGCTAAAAACCTAAATTTTACAAATTAAACCCTAGAACAAACTTAAAAGCTAAAATAGATTCTAAATGACAAATAACAAAGTTTAAAAAAAACTAAACTGAAAACGGAGGTTGTTTGACCCAAAAACGAGTCAAGACAAGAACGGGAACGAATCCCGTTCTTTAAAAAGTAAATTTTTGAAAAATTAATCCTACAGAAACTTTTATATTTTTCCTACAAAATATAATAAAAAAGAAAATTTTAGAAAAAATATTTATATTTTTTTGATTAATATTTTATTTTTTATGATTTTTTAAAGTTTTTAAAGAAAATAAATTATAAAAAATACTAAATGATTATAAAAAAATCTGAAAAATTCAGGGAAATTAAAATAAGTTATAAGGAATCTAAGAAAAATAAAAGGAACAAACCAGCTTAACTCAATAAGCTGGAAATAAGCCGAATTGGCTTATGAGCTTAATGGGCCAAAGTGCCTTTATTAATTTGATTGTGCAAAGGATAACAGGTGAAAAGTCCCAAGGGCAGTGGTAAGTGCGTGTGTGTTTGAGAGGGAGGTCGCAGGTTTGAGTCCTGGGCCTCTCTTTTTGGAAAAACTTTTTTTTTTTGCAAAAATGTAAAACAAGGAAAAATACACAACTTTAAAAGAAGCACTTTTTTACAAACTCAAAAATAAGCTGGGAAAATAAGCTGGAAAGAGGTGACAGTTATGGCTATTTTAAGACTAAGAACTAAAGGGCAAACCGTTATGCTATTTAAGGAAAAATAAGCTAGTGAAAATGAAAAATAAGCAAGAACATATCATCTACTATACCTAATAAGCAAGATGCACAAGAATAAGCTAAGGAAGTAGGGCAGATAATCTAGAAAATAAGCCAAGGGAAAAGAGCAGATTATTGTACTAAGGCTAAGGCTAATTAAACTTTTAAGCTATTGGGAGCAAAATAAGCTATGCAAAAAGCAAGATAATATAAAAAGATGGCTATCTAAACCTAATAAGCATACACAACAAAATAAGTACAAATTATAAGACGAATAAGCAGAAAAAGCAATTAAGCCAAAGGATCTAACTGCATACAAACAGGCATAAGGGCACACTTTGGGACCTATTTTAAGTACTCTAAAGGGATCCTAGGGGCTTAAGGCTTATAGGACTTATAGAACAGCTTATTAGCTTTCTAGAAAAGCCAAGATACTATAATTTATAGAACAAATAGGCCAAGAAAAGTGGGTGCAAAGAAACTGGTTTGCACCAGGGGAGTTTTTTATAGTTTTAAAAAGTCAAAAAGCACAACCACAAATCAGCTGTCAAATAAGCTCTATAATAAAAAAGAGGTCGAAACAGATGGAGTTTGGCTCAAGGTGAGCTTGTGCTCCAAATTTCAAAGTCTAAAAACATTATTTAAAATCTGAGATTTGGTAATGAAGAAGGTAATTTTTACACTTGGAAAATACATGATAGTTTAAGTAAAACCAAAGCTCACCAAATGGGACTAATTCTACTGCATTGAACACAAAGATAAGTCACAAAAACTAGACTCTAAGCTAAGCTGGTAAATATAGACAATCTTTCTTTTCCTCAATAAGACCCCACTAATCAACAGATACACGGCCTTTGTCCAACATGTCTTTTTAAAGACAAAAGAACTCAAAAAAAAATCTTAAAACAACTTTAGAACTTAAAATCTTGGAAAAATCTCTTAAAAACAGCTTAATAAAGGTGGCCAAAAGAGACCAAGTGACCCAAAGTGGGTTTTTACCCACTTTACACTCTTGACCTAAACACCCCCTTAAAAGGGTTTGGCATATTTTAAACTATAAAAACACTGAATTAAGCCAAGAATTCTTACTAACTAGGTGATCACCAATCACAATAAGCATTAGAAAGCTAAATTAAACAGACTTTGAGCAATGACACAAGCATGAACCAATTAAGCAGTGAAAAAAAAAAAAGAAATGACAAATTTATTGCATAAACATAAATATTGTCAATCAGAAAAAGTTACAAGGCCTCAAAGTTAAAACCAACAGAATTTAAAGACCATTGGGTTAAAAAAAATAAAATACACTAACTACTCCTCCTTTTTATCCTTCCCCCTATTTCTTGTCCTTCTTTTCTTTTATACCCAGCTGTGGTCTTCCAAGCTTTGTGTTAGTTTGATTGTTTGCTGAGAGAACAACTAAGCACTCTTCACCCTACAGATTTCACCCTTGTTTTCCAAACCTTTGATCTCAACCTTTTTGATTGTATTCGACCCCCATAGTGAGCATGGATTGCCAGCTTGTGAGTGGCTTTCATGTGATGTAGGGGGGGAAAGTTTTTATCCATTGGTGATATTGGGGTTGCGGTAAAAGGATGGAAAAGGTAAAAGATGTGACAGTACTTTGGGTATTTGGAATTGCGTGGAAAGGGTTTTTATAAAAAGGATGGGGATAAGCAGTAGTGTTAGGTGTTGTACACAACAGTCCACCTCAATCTCATTATACATTTTGTAAATTAACGGTCCTTGTGGTGATCATAACATAAGAGAAGTTGCAGGATTGGCCCTCAAAGGTTAATAAGTGGTATTGCCTTTTTGTCCTTATGGTAATACAAGGTTTGAGGTTTGGCAGAAATGCCCCCCAACTTATATCTTTAATTGCAAACTTATCCCTATGATAATACAAGTAAGAGGGTTGGCAGAAATGCCCCTCTACTTATAATTTAACTAAATTGCAATTCCACCCTTGTCTTAGTTTACCTATAATATAACTTTAGGAATTGGCAATTTTTGTCCCTCAAGTTATATTTCTTCTGCTTTTGAACTTCCTTAGACTTTGACTTTGTCGGGGTTGACTGACGTTGACTGATTTGCT
This sequence comes from Tanacetum coccineum, assembly GCA_026074375.1. Classification (NCBI taxonomy): domain Eukaryota; kingdom Viridiplantae; phylum Streptophyta; class Magnoliopsida; order Asterales; family Asteraceae; genus Tanacetum; species Tanacetum coccineum. The sequence continues at coordinate 4,017 of BQNB010110591.1, read as the reverse complement.
TCGATTTGAGCTTCGTCTTTTGTCACACTTTTTCCATTCCGTGCTCAGTTTTGGTCAGTTTTTGCTCTTTTTTATCGTCCTTTTCTGAAGTATTCGTATCCTGCACAACACAAATGCAAAACAAACATATATTGGCAGTTTTTTGTCTGTTTTTTGGTCATTTAAGTCCGTTTTTTATGGAAAAAGGTATGTGTAATTAAGCACATACGCAAAATCTCCCATACCTAAGTATTGCCCACAGTGTCCTCACGCAGTTATGGAAGTAAACATTTACGAACCTAAGAATCTTTGACCCCCTTGACTAAAGACTCGAAAAGTACTAAGTGTTTTGTCAAGGAAAAATAAAAGAATCAATATTTTTGACAAGTCCCGTTTTCTCACCCATTTTTTCATCTAACACTAACTACCTAATATTTTGAGATTTCCTTTTCTTTTCTCGACTACCTGTTTGACTTCCTTTATTATATCAACATTGGGATCATAGAATGAGAAGTGCCCATAGAATAATCTACGGATGTCCTGACGGATAAATTCATCGTCCCTGATTTTTCACTAGTCCCAAACTAAGTGTGGAAACGAAATCACTGTCAAGTATAAGTAAAAATGCTAACACTACTTATAACTATGACTTGTCAACTTTTGCTCTCGACAATTATTCAATTAAAGTGATTGTGCATAATTTAAGTATAAATTTTAGATCGAAAATTTAGAAAGTAGGTAATGTTTATGAGAATAAAACGATATTTTCTGAAGAAATCTGGGAAAAAGAATAGATCACCCACCAACCAGCAATATTCTTCCTAGAGTCTTGTATGATGACGTGGTACCCCCTTGACCCACGACCCGATTATATTCCGCATTTTGGGGGTCTCACATACTCCACCCTTTTAGGCCGAATTTCTTAGATTTACCGCTAAATAAACAACACTACTCAAAGCACGCAAACATCAAAAATTTAAAGATCTCATTGGTGAGATTATTCCATGTAGCGACCTTTCTTCTCGGAACGTCCCAGCGTCATCAGCTAAGTGCCCAATTTTTTGACACCCCACGGAGAATACTTAATTGAAATAATCTACCAACAGCAACCAACAACTTTTGAAGTCTTAAAGCAAGTTATTCTTGGTTCAAAATTATACTTGAGTTTAGAAAAAGAAATCATAACCATTAAATTTTCATTTATTGCTATATACTACACTACCGTCATCATTTATATGACTACAACATCGGCCACGCCTTCGACAAGATGTAGTGACTTAGTCTGACGACGGCTTTTATTTGATAACACCTACTGATTTATTATCTCACTATGGGCCTTGTTTTAAAGACTGCAACATCGGTTCTGAGCCAGCAAGATGCAGTAAACCTTTATCAGCCCACAGTTTATATTAATTTTTTTTATCATTTTTTATATATTTTCCGTAATAGAGAAAATTTCATTTTGGAAACTCAAGTATAAATCTGAACTAAGATGAATATCTTCGTTTCTGAAAGAGCTTCTTTTTAGAAAATATCAGTTTAAAGTTAAAACAAAATTAAGCACGTTTATTAGTCAGGTTAAGAGCTTCTGGGAGAAAAAGCGACAAGTTACACTTATAAGCTTTTAAGATTTCCAAATAATCCTTGTTTAGCATCCTACTTGTAAATAACACTATCATTTTTCGTTCTTCGCAAATTTAAAATCCTTAATAAAAGGATCCGCGAATGCTTAGCCTAATAAACTTTCATTCATTAAATGGTTAAGGAACAAAGCTAGGGCTCAACATGCCCGATCGAGTCAAAATTTATTCTCATTCTACCCATTGGGAAAGTCAAAACTGTGACAAAACACTTATTTTATTTTTGAAAATTTTTAAATTTTTTCATTTTTTGGTATTTTTGCGAAAATTTTGGTGGTAAAAACGGGATTACGTGATAACAACGACTGCAGGCAAAAATCAAATCGAAGATCCCCCCATACTAGAACTAAACATCGTCCTCGATGTTTTAAAGGGGTACCTACGTAAATCTAAGGCCGTTTATTAAGTGTGCCAAAAGATAGAACGTTAGTCAATTAGATTGGATACTGGATTTCCAAAATGAAGCTGAGGATGTGAAACTCTTGTGGATGAAGGGTAAAACTGCGAGCACGAGAGTCTTCACAATCCGGGAAATCCTGGACATACAACACAAAACACACAAAACATGGACAAAACACGGGTAATGGAAAATGTAAGCCTCCTCACACAAAAACACTTATTCATTACTACTACTGATAAGCATGGGGTGCCTCCCACGAAGCGCTTGTTTAAGGTCGCTACGCTTGACCCGATCCCCGAATTCAATTGTCCTTGGGGAAGGTTTGGAGATCCGGGACAACCTCGGTTGGTATGTCCCCTCCAAAATAGTGTTTCAACCGATGACCATTCACTTTGAAATTTGGCCCGGAGTTTTGGGATAACTCGACAGTGCCATATGGAAAAACTTGGGTTACAGTGAATGGTCCACTCCAGCGGGTCTTAAGCTTGCCTGAGAAAATCTTTAATCTAGAGTTAAAGAGGAGGACTCGATCACCGACGTTGAAAACGCGATTTTTGATCTTGGAGTCATGGATTCTCTTTGTTTTCTCTTTATAGATCAAAGAGTTTTCATAGGCATGATCACGAAGTTCATTAAGTTCGTTGAGCTGAACTTTTCTGTGATCACCCGCGGTTTTGATATCAAAGTTTGTATGCTTAAGGGCCCAGTAAGCTTTGTGCTCCAACTCAATCGGTAGATGACATGCCTTTCCATATACAAGCTTGTACGGAGTGCACCCGATGGGTGTTTTGTAAGCTGTACGGAAGGCCCAGAGAGCGTCATCCAGTTTGTCCGACCAAGAGGCACGATTTTCGCCCACGGTCCTTTCAAGAATCCTTTTCAAACCACGATTGGATACCTCAACTTGTCCACTTGTTTGTGGATGATACGCGGTGGAGAGACGATGAGTGACTCCGTATTTAAGCATGACCTTTGAAAATTGGTCATTGCAAAAATGGGTTCCGCGATCACTTATGATTGCACGAGGGGCACCAAATCTGGAGAAGAGAGTTTTAAGAAATTTGCAAACAACTCGGGCATCATTGGTGGGGAGCGCTTTTGCTTCAACCCATTTTGATAAGTAATCGACTGCCACGAGTATATATTTGTTCCCTCTTGAAGACGGGAACGGCCCCATAAAATCAATGCCCCATATGTCAAAGATTTCGCAAACTTGGATGGAGTTTTGTGGCATCTCATCACGTTGCGTAATTTTTCCTTGACGTTGACAAATGTCACAACGGGTGACAAAGTCATGGGCATCCTTGTAGATGGTGGGCCAATAGAATCCTGAATCGAAGACCTTTCTTGCTGTGTAATTGGCACCATAGTGTCCCCCAGTGGGTCCACTGTGGCAAGCTTTGAGAATGTTATAAGCTTCTTGCCCCGAAACACAACGTCTGATCACTTGGTCAGCACAGTTTTTAAACAGAAAGGGGTCGTCCCAGAAGTAATGTTTAACATCTTTGAAGAATTTATTCTTCTGTTGGGACGACATTCCCTTGACAATAAACTTTCCCGCATGGTAGTTTGCAAAATCTGCAAACCATGGGGTACTATCATCTTTAAGAGCAATAGATCCAAGGGTTTCGAGAGGAAATGCTTCATTTATTTCCTTGTTCTCGAACTTATCTTGGTGAGGATTTTCCAGTCTTGAAAGATGATCTGCAGCAAGATTTTCTGCTCCTTTTTTGTCTCGAATTTCAATATCAAATTCTTGGAGCAATAGGATCCACCGCATGAGTCTTGCCTTAGCATCCTTCTTGGCAAAGAGATACTTGATGGCAGAATGGTCAGTATACACTATGCTTTTGGACATAACAAGATATGACCGGAATTTCTTAAAAGCGTACACTACGATAAGCAATTCTTTTTCGTTCGTAGTGTAGTGTACTTGAGCTTCGGTCATTGTCTTGCTGGCATAGTAAATTGGTTAGAAATGCTTGTTCTTTCGTTGCC
>BQNB010110590.1:0-22526 GCA_026074375.1 Tanacetum coccineum | reverse complement strand
ATTTGCACATCGCAAATGAGAATGTATATTATAGTCAAAACTCATGTATTTTTACTACCATCGCAATTATTGCTACGTTCGAAGAATGAAGAATTATCGAAGGAATTATCCAGAATTATTATGATCGTGAATATGGTGAAACTACACCGAGTTTCGTAGTATAGTGTTAGTAAAAAAAAAATATTGAAAAAACTAGAAAAATTGCAACAAAAAAGGAGAAGAAAAGTTTGAAGATAATCGTTTCGCAACTACCGAAGGAATCACACGAAGGATCGATTATTCGTTATCGACGATGTAGAGTATTGTATAAAGTGGAAGATATCGCCACTTACCTTGTAAAGTATGTAATGTATGGGATGTTTGGGAAGTTAACCGTTACGGGAACGCCAACTTAGGTTGTTGTTTTTGATCTATGATCAAGACATTGTAAATAGTTGTGTCTTTATCATGATATCAGTTAGGAAAAAGTGTCTAGCAACTTGTATTTTAGACTTAATCTATTTGTTTTGTAATTTTTATTTAACAACAATTTAATTCCCTTTCCTAATCATTAACCATAGGTTTTACGCGAATGAGGATGTGATCGAGCGTGCATGTCTATTCCGTCGTTACGGCCATGTATGCATGTCTCAACTGCCTTGTTGGTTTATTACTATTGGTGAAAGTTAGAAGATCCATACCCTATATTACTATACTATTCCTACTCTTTCGCTTATTCAAGGTGGGAGTGAGCAGTCACATGTGTCTATCCCGTCGTTACGGGTGTGTATGTGTGGTCTTTGTTGCCCTCCTGGAATATTGGTATCGATAAAGATTAGTTAGAGTAATCAACCCTAAGCCTTCTCATATAAACCTATATTTACCTTTATAAACTTGTTACTCCTTAGCTTTAGCGGTGGAGATGTGTATCCTTGCCAAGCTTATGATATAATACTCGTCACGACCGAGCAATTGAGCGAATTAGTTACGTGTTACCACATAGATTAGTTGAGTGATTTGAGTGTTTTCATCTTCCTATTTCGTGAGGTGTTTGGTTGTGTACTTGTAATAGATCAAATAAATGCTTTAACGAAAAATATCCTTAGGGATACATTTTTATAAACTTCTAAAGGCTACTTGAGGACAAGTAGGATTCAAGTGGGGGGATATTTGATGACATCAAATAACGTCTATTTTATAGCATCATTTATCCTATGTATTTAACCCATTTTGTATAATTATTGCAAAGAATTGTTACTTAATCGTTTATACTTGAGAATTGCAGTAATTATGGAGTACTTGGTGAATATTAGCAAATGGCACACATTTTGGAGCTTAAATGAAGATATTTTGAAGATTACAATTCTGAAGACCAATATGTCGTATCCATCAAGGAAGATACGGCGTATCCGTGCCTACACTCACCAAAGACCACAAAGGAAAGAAGATCAATATGCCGTATCCAGAAGACAAATACGCCGTATTGGAAATATAGTATGTGAATATTCTGGAAGATATCAAACGTGGTCCCTATCCAAGAAACTCCAATATGCCGTATCCAATCCCTTGGATACGCCGTATCGAACCGACTTCCAGACAGTATAAATAGAAAACTCAAAAACGAGTTTTAAGTGTGCTAAATCATATTCTCGATACCTAAACCATAAAAGTCGATTTTCAGAAGAGAAAAAGAGTAGAAGAGGTCTTGCAACGCATTCCAATCCATAGAAGACAACGTGTAATTTCTTAAACTTTTATAATCGTTCAGTTTTTGGTATCATTCGTTAACTCGGTTAGTTTACCTTGGCTAAAACAATTACTCTGATATTAATTATTATGTTTGAAGGCTAATACCTTTGGGTATTAGCCATTATTATGAAGATCTGAATGTTTGGTTTTGTTTATATCTCGATTGCTTAATTTATCGTTGTATGCTTGTTTATGTTTATCAATTCATACTTGTTTACGTGCTTTCGTATGCGACCTATCAATCAACTGGATCTAGTGATACGGACCAAGTAATCTAGATGCCGGGATAACTCTCCATATAGTAATTTATACATCTAGAACCATAGGATCACAAGTATTGTCCTTCTAAAATCATGCTAAGGATACGCTTCTGGCTTAACTAGTTAACATAAATTGTCTTTGGTTTATTAAACATGTTGACTAGTAGGTGAATCTAGATAATTCAACAAGTAATGTTCTGATTCCATTGGATAGTTCGACAAGTGGAATACTAGTGTATAAATTACCATTAAGAAGTAAGTGGGTATAGTCTCTATGAGCTAGGGTTTAACAAGATCACCATTGCTTTAGTCCCTAAGATAGATTATAATCAGGTAATAAGGATGCTTTATGCGGATGCTTTAATTGTGACATAATTAATGTGTCTAGGTCTTAGGATGAAGTCCCCCCTAAGTCTAAGAATGATATGCCTCTTCGAGATAAGTAATCAGTGCATTGAATAAACAAGCCAACGTTCTAATCGGATTAATGATGGCTAATACAGTTTTCTATCATAAGGCTCGACCGCTCTTTTATCTTCTGTTAATTTGCTTGCGTGGGTTAAAGTGTCTTTAATTGATTGTAGTCATCAACAAACCCATGCCAGTCTCTCAAGCTGAAACCCCCGTTTTACCTGTTAGATATAAGATTAGAACTAACATAGGATTAGCATAGGTTTGACATAGATTAGAATTAACTTAGATTAGATAACCAAAATATAAATAAATTGAGAGATTTAACCTCGCTTCAAGTGTTCGACACCCTACTTACCATGAATCTACCACCGACCGGGTACACTACCCGTTAAACTGTTGTTTTTGGTTAAGTCGACCAATTATAAATTTAAAACTTGAACTATCATAAATAAACACCATACAACGACACATCAGACATACACGGTGTCGTCCTATAGATGAATTATAATCAATATATAAGGATGCTTTATGCGGATGCTTTAATTGTTACATAATTAATGTGTTTAGTTCTTAGGATGAAGTCCCACCTAAGTCTAAGAATGATATGCCTCTTTGAGATAAGTAACCATTGCACTGAATAAACAAACCAACTTCTACTCAGATTAATGATTGGCTAATACAGTTTTCTATCATAAGGCTCGACTGTTCTTTTATCTTCTGTTAATTTGCTTGCGTGGGTTAAAGTGTCTTAAATTGATTGTAGTCACCAACCAAACCCGTGCTAGTCTCTCAGGCTGAAACCCCCCTTTTACCTATTAGAATTAGGATTAGAACTAACATAGGATTAACATAGCTTTGACCTAGATTATAATTAACTTAGATTAGAAATAACTTAGATTAGATAACCAAAATTGAAATAAACTGAGTGATTTAACCTCGCTTCAAGTGTTTGACACCCTACTTAGCACGAATCTACCACCTACCGGGTACACTACCCGTTAAAGTGTTGTTTTTGGTTATGTTGGCAAAATATAAATTTAAAACTTAAATCATAAAAATATACATCACACAACGACACATCAAAAACAGTCCACTCATTTGGCCTACTATTAAAGAAAATGGGGTGACCAGAACAAAGAAATATGTTGAATTATCTGTTGCTGAGAAAATTCAAGCTGATTGTGATATGAAGGTAACTAATATCATTCTTCAAGGTCTACTAGCTGATATCTATTCACTTGTGAATCATCACAAAGTTGCCAAGGATTTATGAGAGAGGGTTCAATTACTGATGCAAGGTACCTCTTTGACTAAGTAGGAAGGAGAGTGTAAACTGTATGATTTATTTGATAAGTTTACTCACATCAAGGGGGAATCACTTTATAAGTATTACTTAAGATTCACTCAGCTAATTAATGACATGAACATTTACAACATGAAAATGGAGCAATTTCAAGTTAATACCAAGTTCTTAAACAGTCTTCCACATGAATGGAGTAAGTTTGTGACTGATGTCAAACTTGTAAAAGATTTGCATACTACCAACTTTGATCAGCTTCATGCATATCTTGAACAACACGAACTTCATGCAAATGAAGTCCGTCTTCTGCGTGAACCAAATCAAGATCCACTTGCCTTTGTTGTAAATCAGCAGATGACACCACTTTACTTCACCACTTATCAGTCTTCATACAACAATCTCAGCTTCAACAACAGTTTCCACCATCTCAGTATGGATCAATTCATCCCAATCAACATTACTCATCTACTTATCCATCACAACCTTAATTTAATCATTCATCCGTTCCACCATCATATCCATATCAGTCTCAAATGAATCATCAAACCTCATCTGTTCTACAAATTGCTTATCAATCACCTCATGTTACTACACAACCTATGACTGAGTCACCTCTTATGGAATCAGGTTTTGTTGTTCCTATATTCTCTCTAGGAGATGATCTAATTGCTTGTCTCAACAAGACAATGGCTTTTCTAACGGTTGTAGCTTCCTCAAGGTTCCCCTCAACCAATAATCAACTTAGAACTTCATCGAATCCAAGAAACCAAGATACTATTCAAGATGGCAGGGTTACAGTGCAACAAGTTCAGGGGAGATAAGGTCAAAGTTATTCTGGTAATGGTTATAAGAATAATGCTACTAGTTCTAGGGGAAACAATGCAAGTGGACAGGCAAGGGTTGTTAAATGCTCCAACTGTCAAGGTAAAGGACATATGGCAAGGCAATGCACTCAGCCTAAGCGACCAAGGAATGCAACATGGTATAAGGATAAAACAATGTTAGCTGAAGCTCAAGAAGCTGGACAAATTTGGATGAAGAGCAACTCGCATTTCTTGCAGATCTAGGGGTTCTAGATGGTTAAGTTGTTTAGACAATCATTCCAAACAATGCTACTTTTCAGACTGAGGATCTTAATACTTATGATTCTGACTGTGATGATATCTCGAATGCAAAAGCAGTTCTCATGGCCAATATTTCCAACTATGGTTCTGACGTTATCTCAAAGGTTGTCTAGATTGTTCTCTGGTATCTGGACTCCAAATGTTTGAAACATATGACAGGGAACCGCTCTCAGCTCATGAACTTTGTTAGTAAATTTCTAGGTACAGTTAGATTCGGGAACGACCATATTGCAAGAATTATGGGGATGGTGACTATCAGCTGAAAATGTTACTAATACAAGAGACATACTAACGTCGATGGTTCTTGGATCATAACTTGTTTTTCTTGTTTGTTAATTTTTGCGAAGCGGATCTTTGAAGCCGCAAGTGAGAAAAAACACCACCTTTATTCGTAATTCATTATAAGGTTTTGATCTATTTCCGATCCCTGAGACACAAATTTATACATAGTTTCTCTTGATGATATGCTTAAAACATCTCTGATCTGTCTTCTATCCAAAGCGTTAAAGACTAAGAGCTGGTTATGGCATCGTCGGTTATCACATCTCAACTTTGGCACTCTTATTAAGCTAGCTAAAGATGGTCTTGCACGAGGCATTCCAAGGCTTAAATTTCAAAAGAACAGCTATTTCAGATTGTGCAGTTTCTCTAGGAAAAAAGCAAGAAATCCTCTCATCAACCCAAAGCTAAAGAAACTAACCAAGAGAAACTGTATCTTTTTCATATGGATTTGTCTGGCCCGATGCGTGTGGCGAGTATTAATGGGAAAAGGTATATCTTAGTGATTGTCGACGATTTCTCAAGATGTACTTGGGTTAGATTTTTGAGGACAAAAGATGAAGCTCCAGAGGCCATCATCAAATGCATTAAAAATATTAAAGTGCATTTGAATGCCACCGTCCGTAATGTTCGAACAAATAATGGAACCGAATTTGTCAATCAGAGACTTCGTGAATTTTATGAAAATGTTGGCATCTCGCATCAAACATCTGTTGCTCGCACTCCTCAGCAGAACGGCGTTATCAAAAGGTGAAACTAAACTCTTATAGAAGCTGCTCGTACAATGTTAATATTTTCAAAAGCTCCATTAATTTTATGGGTCGGAGCAATCAATACAACCTCTTACACCAAAAACCGTTCATTAATCCGCCTTCGATATAACAAAACTCCGTATGAGCTTATGCATGATAAGAAACCAGATTTATCATTCTTTCATGTATTTGGTGCACTCTGTTATCCTAGCAATAACAATGACGACCATGGTAAACTAGATGCAAAAGCTGACACTGGTATTTTTGTTGGTTACGCGCCCGCAAAGAAAGCGTTCAGAATCTACAACAAAAGAACTCAGAAAATTATTGAAACAATTCATGTGACATTCGATGAGCTGACAGCAATAGCTTCTAAACAATTCAGTTCAGGACCCGGGCTTCATTCTATGACTCCTGCAACATCCAGTTCAGGACTCGCTCCAAACATGGTTTCTTAACAACCTTGTAATCCACCAAACAGAGATGATTGGGATCACTTGTTTCAACCTATGCTCAATGAATACTTCAATCCTCCATCAATTGCTGTTACTCTAGTTTAAGAAGCTGCTGGATCAAGAGCTGCAGTTTTAGCCGATTCTCCTATGTCAACTTCCATTGAATAGGATGCTTCATCAACAAATATTCCATCAACACAAGAACAAGAACATTCTCCAAACATTTCTCAAGGTTTTAAAGAATCACCAAAAACACCAATCTTTCGTGATGATCCACTTTATGAATCTCTTCATGAATACTCGACTTCTCAAGGATCATCATCGAATGTGAGACAAGCCTACACTCCATTTAAACACCTTGGTAGATGGAATAAGGATCATCCTATAGAAAATGTAATTGGAAATCCTTCTCGCTCTGTCTCTACGAGAAAGCAACTCCAAACTGATGCCATGTAGTGTTATTTTGATGCCTTCTTAACGTTGGTAGAACCAAATAACTTCAAATAAGAAATGACCGAACCGTCATGGATCGATGGAATGCAAAAATAAATTCATGAATTTCAAAGACTAGAAGCTTGGGAATTGGTGTCGTGTCCAGATAAAGTGTTATTGATCAAACTAAAATGGATCTATAAAGTCAAGAGGGATGAATTTGGCGGGGTACTAAAAAATAAGGTTAGACTAGTTGCTCAAGGATTCAGGCAAGAAGAGGGAATTAATTTCGAGGAATCATTTGCATCGGTTGCTAGAATAGAGGCCATCCGTATCTTCATAGCAAATGCTGCTCATAAGAATATGACGATCTACCAAATGGACGTCAAAACGGCTTTCTTAAATGGTGAGCTCAAAGAAGAGGTCTACGTTTCTTAACCAGAAGGATTTATTGATCAAGATAACCCATCGCATGTGTACAAGCTCAAAAAGGCCATCTACAATCTCAAACAAGCACCACGTGCATGGTACGACATGCTGTAAAGCTTCTTAATCTCAAACCATTTCTCCAAAGGTGCAGTTGATCCAACACTCTTCACACGGCAAGCTGGGAATGACTTATTACCGGTACAAATTTATGTTGACGATATAATATTTGCATCCACTAATACTGCCATGTGTAATGAGTTTTCTAATCAGATGAACACTAAGTTCAAGATGTCAATGATGGGGGCAGATGTCATTCTTTTTAGGATTATAAATTTCTCAAAGTCCTAAAGGCATCTTTATAAACCAATCTAAATATGCTTATGAAATTGTTAAAAAATATGGTATGTTATCTAGTAATTCTGTAGACACACCTATGGTAGAAAAGAGTAAACTGGATGAAGATCTACAGGGGCATCCAGTTGATGCTACAATTTACCGTGGCATGATTGGCTCCCTCATGTATCTGACATCCAGTAAACCAGACCTTATTTATGCAATCTACTTATATGCTCAGTATCAGGCAAAGCCTACCGAAAAGCACTTAAATGCGGTTAAGCAGATCTTTCAATACCTAAAGGGAACCATTAACATGGGTCTCTGGTACTCAAAGGATACTGGTATGTCTATGACAGCATATACATATGCATATCACGCGGGGTGTCAGGACACTAGACGCAGTACATCAGAAAGTGCTCAATTCTTATGTGATAAACTTGTTAGCTGGTCTCCAAAGAAGCAAAAGTGCATCGCCATCTCGAGTACATAGGCTGAATATATTGCCTTATATGGGTGTTGTGCTCAAATCCTATGGATGCGTTCACAGTTAACAGACTATGGCTTTCAATTCAATAAGATTCCTCTATACTGCGATAACAAGAGTGCGATTGCTCTATGCTGTAACAATGTTCAACACTCACGAGCCAAGAACATCGATGTTCGCTACCATTTTATAAAGGATAAATTGGAGAATGTAATCGTGGAGCTATACTTTGTCCGGACTGAATACCAACTGCCTGACATCTTCACCAAACCTTTGGCAATAGAAAGATTCAACTTCTTGATCGAAAAGCTCGATATGAGAAGCATGTCTTCAGAAACGTTGAAACGTCTGGCAAAGGAAAGAAACGATTGATGGTGGTAACTCATATCATGTATCATATGTAGATAAGAAAACATAAAATCACAAAAATATTTTCTTTTAATATAAATTTTTCAAAAACAAAATTAAAAAAATTAAAAAAAATCATAAAAATATAAAAATATGTATCTCTGGCATGTCTTCTGAAAATTGATAACATTTACGGCCTTAGAAATGTCATTTAATAATCATATGAGGCTGTAAATGAAGTTCGATCAAAAGTTCAAAAGCTTTCAAAACATGCCAAAAATGGCTTGCTATTAATTCAGATAGCAACCCGGTCATCATCTTAAATGCAAGTATTTCAAAAAGACAACTTGACCTCATAACGGGAATTTATTCTCGGGCATGGTCTACTTTATGACCATGCAAAGGCTTGTGATTACTTTGCATCATAACCCGTGCTCCCTATATTCTATAAGTGTACGTATCAGTGCATTTATGTGTGAAAATAAGAGAAATCTTATTTAATTGGTGTTGGATTTTAATAAATTAAACAATACTTCATCAGAAAATGCTTTTCAAAGACATTTGACCACTCAAACAACGACTACAGCTCTTTAAATAGAAAACGGGTCATTGTTTGAGGGGGAGAGAATGTCAAATATCTTCTTCATAAAATCTGCTTATGATAAAGGAAAAGGTTTTTAAACAATAACGGAATATCAATTTTAGGGGAGTTAATTAAGTTTAGCTTATATGAGCCTTAACTCTTATGTGTTTATGCCTTTAGGGAGTATATGTGCAAATATAAGTTTCTAGGTATGCTTGTTAGAACATTAGGGACTAAATGTGTCATATGTTAAACTGAAAATGCCTATTAGATCTTATATATAAAAATGCATAGGATATTAAACTAGAGGGGTAAAAATGTCAAAAACAAAATTTGTTTTATAACACTTTCACCCACCTCATTTTTCACACACACAAACACACTTATCAAAAAAATTTCCCTCCCTCACCCTCATTTAAAATCGTCACCCTTCAATCCTTTATTTCCAGTTGTTTTCAAACAAAAGGTATAACTAAAATCTTGTTCTACATCTCCTAAACAACACATACCTCAAAGGAATTAGTGTATTATACCCCGTGTTTTAGGGTCATTGTACGTCTTCAATAAATTCACTATTTATTTTTAGTATTGTACGCGTTTGCTTTTAAATTGAAATCGTTAAGTTAAATCGCGTAAGCTAAAAATTTTCATTCAATGTAAACATGCATCAAACAATTAAATATTTACATCAAGCAAGTGTTAAATAATTATTTGGAGGATGATTGTTATCTTTACATATTTTATTTTTGTTGGTTACGTAAAGTGTTTACATTTCGCAATAAAATACGTTTAGGCATACCCGGAACCACCAAAACTTTTCTACGCTTCAACAAATACTCATTATTATACCCAATACCCAAAGTTTTATAAAAATTCACCCATATTTATTAACTTAGCTGAATTTTATGCAAAGGAAATAAACCAAGACTTATACATTACAAGTTTTACCTTTATATTAAAAGTAACCAACTTATAACTTGTAAATTATGCTAGATATTATGCAAGATATCAAAAACACTTCATGTACTCCCTCCCTCCCTCAAGATCCGTACAACATATATGTCCTAGGGGACATTGAGCTCACAAACACCAACTTGGTCTTTGTACAACTTCAAGCCATTAAACTTAAGACCCTGACTAAGAATTTTTTACCAATACTTCCCTAGAAATCCTTTTCATGTCCTAAGACTTTCCTATGACAATTTTGACTAGTCAAGGAAGTATTTATACATGCAAGACTTAGATAGAACACAAACACTTCATTTTTCATGGTGAAATCAACTCATTCTCTCCCTTTTTCCCCATCTTAACCCATAGCAAAACCAAAAACACATTTACCACATTTACAAGTAATCCTACAACATATCTATGATATCTTAAGGTGTTTAGAAGGTTTGATTTGGGGTTTATAAGTGTTAAAGTAAGGAAGGTTTGAAATTAGGGTTTACTTGGATTTAGGGTTTCTTTTGTATTGGAAGCTTTGGTTAAATAGCTAAACAAGGGTTTGGATCATATTGTTCATCACCACACATCATATTAAGGTTATCTAAAAACCTTAATATCTTTACATTTATGATTTTATGCATATATAATGTTTGTATAGTTAATCACCATATAAGAAACTTCTTTACATGTAAAATGGATTTTTATTGTGATCATGGTTTTAGTAAACTTTGTCATGTGTTATATTGATGTTATGATCATGTTATAAGGTAAGTATATACACTATATGAGTGTTGGTTAAATTATATAAAGTGTATATAAGTAAATGGTATAAAAAGTTACTTATTAATGGTTATGAACAAAACAAGTGTGTAGACTTATGGATCTTGTGATCCTTGGACATATTGTGGACTTATATACTAGAGGACTATAAATATACATAAGGTTGTATATTTATCACATTAGAGGACTTGTAACGAGGTGATTAAACTAAAAAGTTAGAAAATCAAGTTTTAATCATATTTATACAAAATGACCAAAACCTTTTGTTAGAAATACGAAAATAACATATATATATTTTATGTTTTTATAAAATACTACATGTCATTACGATCGTAGGTATGTAGAGAACTCGAAAAACCGATTTATAACGAAGGAGATACGCTAATTACAAGTTCTACGATAATAAACGCCTTTATAAAAGAAATTTTATAAAAACTATTTGATCTTCAGATTTGATATAAATGGTTGGTTATTTTTCATAAAAATTACATATTTTTAGGATTCCAAAACAATAAGAATCATAATTTTAGGATCAATAACGAAGGAGTTATGAATTTCGCAAGTTTACGATAATAAATACTTTTATAAAAATAATTTTATAAAAGTTACTTTTCACGTCAGATATATTTATTTTGAAAACATCATTAATTAGATATAACTATTAATTACGAAGACGTGCTCGAAAAAATCACTAAAAACGGAGTTAAAACGAATAAAATACGACATTTACGAGTTTACGCCGACTATTTAAAAAAAAATAATTTTATAAAAGTATATGAACAGTAAAAAGTACTGTTCACACTAGGACTTAAAATATGAAAATGTAATATTTTGATAACTCGTCTTAATACGAAAGTGTGAAAAGTTACGCCGTTTTCACTAAAGAGATATTTATAAACGTTTTTACTTTATAAATGAGATTTCACAAGTACAATTAGATGGTGATGTAGCTATATAGAATTGTATATGGGATTTGTTAATCTAAGTGCTTAGTACTTATACGACCGATATTTAATTAGGTTGCATTCGGTCATTATTGTGACGCATTTTCTATTATACTTGTATTATTCATTCACTCGAGGTGAGTTCATAGCCTCACGTTTTACATTTATAATGATTTACAAGTTTTGGAGTGAGAAACATATGCATGTTTTACAACTGGACGCAAGTGGACATTTTTACATTACGATTACATGTTTGCCTAAGTAGCGATAACCCTCTAAGCCCATTATCATGAATTGTCAATTACTTGTTATGAGCGCGAATGTTATAAATAGATTTATTTGGGATTGACATCCCCGTTCGGGTGAGTAATGCTCACTTTGCCGGTATGCTGGACAACGAACGTATACCATGTCGGACATAGGATGTTGCGGGTTAGAACATCATCACGGGCAATGTTGACAATTTATATTGCAATTCATACATGTTGAGCTTCAGCGTCATGAGCTTAGGGAAACGTAATTACATTTTATGATGTTTAAATCTGTTGCATTATCATGGGAAAATCTTGTGGTTCCACATTATACATTTTACAAACCTATGAATTCACCAACATTTTGTTGACATTTTAAGCAATATTTTCTTAGGAGATCAGTAAGGTACAAGACAAGGGATACATTGGTGGTCGTTATTTTGGAAGTCACGCATTAAAGATTTGGTTGCATTACATTTTGAGGATATATCTGTTATGGACTAAAATCTTTGTATTTTGAACAATGAACAAGTAAAGCTTCAGGCTTTTGTAACAAATACTTTGCTAAATCCAATGTATCGGTTTTAAACAACTTTTTGGTCGTTCTTATATATATCTTGTGTTATTGATCTATGAAGTACCACCCTCAGACCCATATTCCGCTGCGACCCAATTTGGGGGTGTTACAGATTGGTATCAAGAGCCAAGGTTATAGAGAACCAGGTCAAATGTTTTTGCTGGACTATAACCATTTTCAAACATTGCATTCATACAAAGGGATTTTCACGGGACATACATACACTAGTTGTTGCATTAGTTGATTAGACTAGATGCATTCATGATTGATATACATGTTATGATATAAATGTATATTACTATAAGAGTCTTATATTAAATACTTATATAAGCTACTTTTGATTTTCAGATATTGTCATGTCGGATTCAGAGGATTCCACAGTCACCTACACGGCGGTATCCAGTCCATTTGGAGGTTTGTCAGACATCGGATCTCCGGGAGTCGATGGACCACCCGTGATGCCAGAGGATCCGTATGCATATGTGGTAGCCGCTTTTCAGGCCCCACCATCTCTTGATTATGTGCCTGGCCCTGAAGAGCCATAGTAGGCACCACTTTCACCAGAGTTTGTCCCTGAGCCTGCTAGGATGTCTATCTGAGATGAGCCACCTACACCATTTTGGTCTGAGGTAGAGATTGCCAGACTTCTTGCCATACTATCACCTTCACCATCACCATCACCACTCTCCCTATGGTCATCACCGCTACCTTAGATTCCCTCACCATTACTACCAGTATCACCACCATGGCCAGTATCACCACCTTTACCTGTATAACCTCCACCACTACGTGCTAGTCCTACTTATCCTTTGGGGTATAGAGCTGCTATGATCCGGCTGAGAGCCGAGACACCATCTACTTCCCATCCACTACCATTGAGTACACCACCATCAGGGACACCACCACTCCTACCTATACCTTTATCCACTCCATCACCACCTTTGCTTTTACCCTCTACTGATCGTAGAGCAGACAGGCCTGAGGTTTGCTTACCACCTCAGAAGAGGTTGTGTATTGCTTTAGGTCCGAGATATGAGGTCGTTGAGAGTTCATCTGCACCCACTGCTGGACCTACTGGAGGTTTTAGGGCAGATTATGGTTTTGTTGCCACTTTGGATGATGAGATCAGACGTGACCCTGAGAGAGATGTTGGTTATGGGATTACAGACACTTGGGATGAGATGCTTGTGGGCATTCCAGGGGCACTAGCGACTGATGACACATAGTTGGGTCGACGGATGACCAATTTTGTCACTACTGTCAAACAGGACACTAATGAGATTTATGGGAGACTTGATGATGCACAGGATGACATGTCATTGGTAAGCGGTCAACTCAACATGCTATTTAGAGATAGACGTGCTCATGCTCGCACTGCCTTACTCATGGAGAGAGAAGCTAGACTTTCCCATGAGGCCTAGGGACGGTCGATGGATGTTAGTGACACTGCCCGTTCTGAGTTGAGAGTACTGAGGACTACTGTATTGGCATAGTAGACGATGATTGCAGCCTTACGAGCAGCAGACCGCGCTTGACAGGCACAACTTGTGGAGACACTGAGACTGATGAGTACACTGCAGACACAGGTGACAGCACTGAAGAGATAGTAGGGACCTGCTAGCGGTCCAGGACAGCCAAAGATACCGGAGGAGGCTAGTAGCAGTTCGTAGATTTGGTTATGTTGTAGCTATATTGTATTAGCCTACTAAGTATTATAGGGTAACTCCCGGCTAGTAAGGCTTTAGGTTGTTTATATTTCCTTTTGTAACCTAATGGTAATGATCATTTTGTAACCGAATTAGGTCATGTATGTTTCCAGATTATATATGGAAAGGATGTTTTGTGTCATGTCTGTAATTGAATTAATTATGAATGAATGTCGATTTAGTTACACCATTGTTAATTTCAATTCAGTTGTGAATTTCATTGTGTGATGTGATCTCACTTTATTTATTGTGTATATGTCATGTCATGGTTATGATTTTATGAAATCTAATGGGTATTATACTTTCTTGTGATTGAAGAAAATGGCACCAAAAATAACCACCAGAGCCAACCCCGCCGCTACCACTGCCACTACTTCTGTGACTAATGCCTAGCTTAAGGCAATGATCGACCAAGGTATTACTGATGCTTTGGCAGCACGTGATGCTGAAAAAACACGAATGGCGATGACAACCATAATTCAGGAACAGGTGTTAGAAGGACAGAACAAGTTGCTAGAGAGTGTACTAACCCAGACTTCATGAAGTGCCAACCTCTAAATTTCAAAGGCACGAAAGGAGTTGTCGAATTGATTTAATGGTTTGAGAAAATTGAAACGGTGTTCAGTATAAGCAACTCCTCTGTGGAAAACCAAATCAAGTTTTCCACTTGTACTCTTCTTGCAGGTACGCTAACGTAGTGGAACTCTCATGTTAGGATTGTTGGTCATGATGTTGCGTATGCAATGACTTGGACAGACCTGAAAAAGAAGATGGCTGTCAAGTACTGCCCAATGGGCGATATTAAAAAGCTCGAGGCTGAGTTAAGGAATTAAAAGGTGAAAGGTACCGACGTGATAGGTTTCAACCAACGTTTTCAAGAACTGGCATTGCTGTGTGTTAGAATGTTTCCTGAAGAATCAGACAAGATTAAGAGATATGTCAGTGGTTTACCCGACATGATCCACAAAAGTGTAGTAGCATCAAGGCCTAAGACAATGCAAGAGGCGATTAAAATAGCAACTGAACTGATGGATAAGAAAATCTGTACTTTTGCTGAACGACATAGTGAAAACAAAATAAAGCAAGATGATAACCAACAACAAAAACAACAAAACAAGAGGCAGAACATTAGCCGGGCCTACACTGCAGAATCTGGTAAGAAGAAACCTTACGGAGGATCTAAACCTCTGTGCTCAAAATGCAACTATCACCATGACGGAAAATATGCTCCAAAATGCCACAAGTGCAACCGAGTTGGCCATCTGGCTCGTGACTGTAGGAGTACTACAAATGCCAATGCTGCTAACAATCAGAGGGGCACTGGGGCAGGTCAGAAACCTACTTCCTATGAATGTGGAGCCCATAGACATTTCAAGAGGGATTGTCCAAAACTGAAGAACAACAGCCGTGGTAACCAAGGTAGAAATGGCAATGCTCCAGCGAAAGTGTATGCGATAGGCCGTGAAGGAACAAACCCAGACTCAAACGTCGTTACGGGTACGTTCCTTCTAAACAACCGCTATGCTTCTGTCTTATTTGATATTGGTGCCGATAGAAGCTTTGTGATGTTGAACTAGCTGACGGGAGAATAATTGGTTTAAACGCTATCATTCGGGGTTGTACATTAAATTTCTTAAATCACTCATTCAACATAGACTTAATGTCCGTAGAACTTGGTAGTCTCGACATCATAATCGGTATGGATTGGTTGGCGAAGTACCAAGTTGTCATCGTTTGTGCCGAGAAAATCGTCCGTATTCCCTGGAGAAATAAAACATTGATCATTCGCAATGACGGAAGCGACAAGGGAAACGAGACTCGCTTGAACATCATCTCGTGCACTAAAACTAAAAAATATTTGCTAAAAGGATGTCCCATCTTTTTTGGCACATGTTACTACCAAGGAGACTGAAGAAAAGTTAGAAAAGAAGCGACTTGAGGACGTACCGATCGTTCGAAACTTTCCTAAAGTGTTTCCTGAAGACTTTTTGGGTCTCCCTCTAACCCGACAAGTGGAATTCTAAATCGATTTGATACCTGGTGCTGCACCTGTACCACGGGCACCTTATCGATTAGCTCTATCTGAAAAGAAGGAATTGTCAGACCAACTCCAAGAACTTTCTAACAAGGGTTTCATAAGACCCCGTTCCTCACCTTGGGGAGCTCCGATCTTGTTTGTCAAGAAAAAGGATGGATTATTTCGAATGTGCATCGACTATCGAGAGCTGAACAAGCTGACGGTAAAGAATCATTATCCACTCCCAAGGATCAACGATTTATTTGATCAACTATAAGGATCTAGTGTTGCTATCACCGGCTTTGAGTACATGAAGAAGATATTCTGAAGACGACATTCAGAACTCGATATGGTCATTATGAGTTCCAAGTTATGCCATTTAGATTGATGAACTCACCAGCGGTATTTATGGATCTCATAAACCGCGTGTGCAAGACATTTTTTGGATAAATTTGTGATTGTCTTTATTGACGATATCCTTATCTACTCTAAGAACAAGAAGGAACACGAATAACATCTTAAAGTAATTCTGGAATTGCTTATGAAAGAGGAGTTGTACGCTAAATTCTCTAAATGCGAATTTTAGCTTCCCAAGGTATAATTTCTTGGCCACGTGATTGATAGTCAAGGCATTCACATGGATCTCGCCAAGATCGAATCCATTAAAGATTAGGCATCTCCTAAAACACCAATGTAGATTCTAAAATTTTTAGGTCTTGCTGGGTATTACCGAAGATTCATCGAAGGATTTTCGAAGATCACCAATTCAATGACCAAGCTTACTCAGAAAGGAGTTAAGTTTGATTGGGGCGACAAACAAGAAGCAGCTCAACTGTTGAAGCAGAAGTTGTGTAGTGCACCAATTCTAGATTTACCTGAAGGAAGGGAAGATTTTATCGCATACTGCGATGCTTCAATCAAAGGTTTGGGCGCTGTGTTGATGCAAAGAGAGAAGGTGATTGCTTATGTATCAAGCAAATTGAAAATTTATGAGAAGAACTATACGAATCATGATTTGGAACTTGGAGCAGTAGTGTTCGCTCTAAAGATTTGGAGGCACTATCTGTATGGAACCAAGTGTACGGTATTCATAGATCACAAGAGTTTATAACACATTCTTGATCAAAAAGAGCTGAACATGAGACAACGTCGATGGTTAGAGTTGCTCAGCAATTATGATTGTGAAATACGTTACCACCCGAGGAAAGTAAACGTAGTGGCCGATGCCTTAAGCCATAAAGAACATAATAAGCCATTACGGGTTTGAGCCTTAGTCATGACTATTGGCTTGGATCTTCCTAAACAAATCTTGAATGCTCAGACTGAAGCCCGAAAACCAGAGAACCTAAAAAATGGAGATGTTGGAGGTATGTTGATTGAAAATTCAATGGATCCAGAGAAACTTAGAACAGAAAAGTTGGAACCCCGCGCCGATGGAACTCTATGCTTAAATGGCAGGAGTTGGTTACCGTGTTATGGCGATTTGAGGACTATGATCATGCATGAGTCCCGCTAGTCGAAATACTTTATTCATCTAGGTTCTGACAAGATGTATCAGGACATGAAGAAGCTATATTGGAGGACAAGTATGAAGGCCGACATTGCCACCTATGTTAGAAAATGCTTGACGTATGCTAAGGTCAAGCCTGAACACCAAAGGCTATCGGGTTTGTTGTTGCAACCCGAAGCTTCCTAAGTCGTCACAAGGCTACGACTCCATTTGGGTGATTGCCGATCGACTCACTAAGTCTGCAATCTTTGTACCAATGAGGGAAACTAATCCCATGGAGAAATTGGCAAGAATGTACCTGAAAGAGGTAGTCATGAGGCATGGGATACCTGTCTCAATCATTTATGATCGCGACCCTAGGTTTGCATCAAATTTCTGAAGGTCACTTCAGAAGGCCTTGGGTATAAATATGGATATGAGTACTGCATATCATCCACAGACTAATGGACAAACCAAGAGGACTATTTAAACTCTCAAGGATATGCTGTGTGCTTTTGTGATCGACTTTGGAAAGGGTTGGGTTAACCATTTTCCATTAGTCGAGTTTTCATATAACAATAGTTATCACGCTAGCATTAAGGCTGCACCATTTGAAGCACTTTATGGTCGAAAGTTTTGTTCACCTGTTTGTTGGGCCGAGGTTGGAGAAGTTTAACTCACTGGTCTAGAGATAGTTCAAGAGACGACCAAGAAAATCATTCAAATCAAGCAGAGAATTCAAGCCGCTCGTGATCGACAAAAGAGTTATGACGATTTAAAGCGTAAGCCTATGGAATTTCAAGTTGGAGATAGAGTTATGCTCAAGGTTTCGCCTTTGAAAGGAGTAGTACGTTTTGGCAAACGGGGGAATCTAAACCCCAGGTATGTTGTACCGTTCAAAGTGTTAGAAAATGTTGGAGTTGTTGCTTACATGCTTGAACTTCTTCAAGAGCTGAGCAGGGTTCACAATACGTTTCATGTATCCAACTTGAAGAAGTGCTATGCCGATGAACCATTAGCCGTTCCGTTGGATGGACTACACATTGATGACAAGCTTCATTTTGTTGAGGAACCAGTAGAGATCATGGATCATGAAGTTAAACGATTGAAATGAAGCCGCATCCCAATTGTCAAGGTTCGATGGAACTCTAGGAGAGGTCCTGAGTTTACATGGGAACGTGAAGACCAATTCCGGAAGAAATATCCACACTCAAGGTTGAACACCAAAGGCCATCAGGTTTGTTGTTGCAACCCGAAGCTTCCTAAGTTGTCACAAGGCTACGACACCATTTAGGTGATTGCCGACCGACTCACTAAGTCTGCAATCTTTGTACCAATGAGGGAAACTAATCCCATGGAGAAATTGGCAAGAATGTACCTGAAAGAGGTAGTCATGAGGCATGGGATACCTATCTTAATCATTTGTGATCGCAACCCTAGGTTTGCATCAAATTTTCGGAGGTCACTTTAGAAGGCCTTGGGTACGAATTTGGATATGAGTACTGCATATCATCCACAGACTAACGGACAAAGAAAGAGGACTATTTAAACTCTCAAGGATATACTGCGTTCTTGTGTGATCGACTTTGGAAAGGGTTGGGTTAACCATTTGCCATTAGTCGAGTTTTCATATAACAATAGTTATCACGCTAGCATTAAGGCTGCACCATTTGAAGCACTTTACGGTCGAAAGTGTCGTTCACCTATTTGTTAGGCCGAGGTTGGAGAAGTTCAACTCACTGGTCCAGAGATAGTTCAAGAGACGACCAGGAAAATCATTCAAATCAAGCAGAGAATTCAAGCCACTCGTGATCGACAAAAGAGTTATGCCGATTTAAAAACCGTAATCTGAAGAAATTCAAGTTGAAGACCTAGTTATGCATAAGAGTTTCGCCTTTTAAGGAGTTATACTTTTTGGAGCAAACGTGGGCTCGTGAAGTCAAAACCCTAGGTATGTTGGACCTTTCAAAGTGTTGGAAAATGTTAGGTTTGTTGCTTATAAGCTTGAACTTCTTCAAGAGCTGAGCAGGGTTCACAATACGTTTCATGTATCCAACTTGAAGAAGTGCTATGCCGACGAACCATTAGCCGTTTCCTTGGATGGACTACACATTGATGACAAGCTTCATTTTGTTGAGGAACCAGTAGAGATCATGGATCATGAAGTTAAACGATTAAAATGAAGTTGCATCCTAATTGTTAAGGTTCGATGAAACTCTAGGAGAGTACCTGAGTTTACATGGGAACGTGAAGACCAATTCCGGAAGAAATATCCACACCTCTTCACAAAGACCGCACTGTTGATGACATCAAATAATGTCACTTTATTATATCATTTATCCCATCTGTTTTGCCCACTTTTATATAATTATTTCATTATTTGGTACTTAATTGCTTCAAAGTAGATAAATGCAGTAATTCAGGAGTGTTTTGTGAAGATGAGCTAAAAGGCGCATAATTTGGAGCTAAAACAAAGATATTTGAAGATTGCTAAAATTTCACCAATATGTCGTATCCAACTAAAGAGATACGGCGTATCTGCGCCAAGACTTCACAAGAAAGCGCGTTTGACCAATTCCCAATACAGCGTATCAATTTGCTTCCATACGCCGCATCCAGCTGGATAAGTATTCAAAGATACAGTAATAAATGTAAATTGGGAATGATATAACTGATTGATTGAGAACGTAGCGCGCACTCCAAGGAATCCAACCCTATACGCCGTATCATTCAAGAAGCATACGCCGTATCTAAAGACTTTGAAGAACTCAAGACCATTGCCTGACTTTGAAGAATACGCCGTATATACGCGTATATGATACTTTGGTAAAACAAATCAAGAAAAAACACATTTTCAGCAGATATGGCGTATCCAAAAATGGATATGGCGTATCTAGGGATATGGCGTATCCAAAAAGTAGATATGGCGTATCCAAACCTGCTCAAGAAAATTCTAAAATATTTTATTCGTGGAGCCTACGCCAACCAATCTCGATACGCCGTATTGAGTTCCAATACGCCGTATCGACCAATTTTTAAAGTCTATAAATACCAAACCCTAAATACGATTTAGGGTATGCTTTTAGCCACCAAGTTCGATTTCCAAAAGATTTATGAAGCCAAGAAGAGCCTGAAAAGTGGTCTGATCAATGGGAAAACTTTTGTAATCTCTACACTCCACTATACGCGTTCGGTTAGCATTATGTTTAATTGTTCATCTATGATTTCATGTATTTTTACAATGACTATCGGCTAATACCTATTAGCCATGTTTATGATAATATAATGTTTTGATTTATCTTTATATTGATTGTTCCTTATTCGTTGTATGTTGATTATGTTTATCACTTCATACCCGTTTATGTGCTTAATTATGTGTTTTTCCTATCATTCAACTGGGTCTAGTCCTATATATTTAATGCGCTGCAACTTCAGTGTTGTTTGGGCGTAGGATAACAGTCTGGGATGGAAACATATAACGCTTATTCATATAACTAGAATAATAGGATCACCAATAGAAAGCGTTGTTTCGATCTATGGTTAAGTGTATAGGTAGACTAAGCCGGTGACTTAGGATTACACATAACGTCCTGTTTCCATAGGTAGTTAAGTGGGTGTGGACTACTAGTATATGAATTTCCATTAAGCAATAACTTGGTAAAGCCTCCATGAGCTAGGATTCAATATAACCACCAATATAGTTTCCTAGATAGATTATAATCAACGGTGTGAGCTTTATGCAGGTTTAGGTTAATTGTGACAAGCTTAACCAGGGACAAACCTCGAGTCTAGGGAGAAGATCCACCTAACTTTGGAATGATATACCACCAACGAATTAATACAATCATTGCACGAATAGACAATCAAGGCATATTATTATATTAAACTGGCTAATACGTTTTCCTCAGATTTGACTGCTTCCCAATCTTTTGTTAATCATTTTTGTGAGTTATTTGTCATCACCTTGGGATAATTAGAACTAAACTCGTGCCAGTCTCTCAGGCTGAACTTCCTCCCTTTTGCGTTAGTTTAGGTTTAATTAGATTTAATTAGAATAATTAGGTTAGATTAGTACTAAACCTAGATAAATAAAATACCGGTAGAATCAAAAGCTAACTTCCACTCTCAGTGATTGACACCCTACTTACCACGAAGCTACATCTGATCGGGTGCACTACCCGTTAAAGTGTTTTTTTAGGTATAGTCGGCATAAAATAAATAGTAAAACTAGAAACATAAATAACATCTACAAAACGACACATCAGTTGACATTGTTGAGGATAAGGTTTGGGGTTTATATGGTGAAGGTTTATGTGTAGGAAATGTTTGAAGATGAATGACGAAGAAGATGAAGATATAGATTAAATCAAAGGATTGATTTGGATTAATAATCACATTGCCAATAAGGAAGGAAAGATTAGACAAGTGTGATTATGGGATTGTTTAGGAAGAAGATGTTTGGAGAGTGTGTGGAAGAGATGAAATCACTTATTGGGTAAGAAGGGTAAACAAGTGATTAAGAGGAATGGGTTGAAGGATTGTATAGAGGAAGTGTTGACTTGTACATGTGAGGAATACATGTGAGTTTATAAAAACATTTTTTGTTAAGGAAGTGAGAAAAGTCAAAGTATGTGATTAATTCCTTTTTTTGGTGAATAAATAACTAATATATTATAATTATACTACTACTTATATAACCCCAAAACAATTCAAGTTGCCCTTGAAAAGTTTTAAAAGAAAGAAAATCAATAAAATCCGAGGAGTATGATATTCCCGGGTCGTTTATCCCCAACGAGGCTGACTTGAAAATCGGTACAGTCGGAAAGTTAGAATTTGAATGATATTAATGATCAAGAGGATTAGAAACCTAAATTATCTACTAATATGCAAAAA
>BQNB010110589.1:9964-22526 GCA_026074375.1 Tanacetum coccineum | reverse complement strand
TTACTCACTTTAAAAGCATTTCTAGGCTTAAAAACTTGTGCTCTTATAGCTAAACATCATTTCGGGCAACATTGTAGATTTATACTTAAGCCAGTTCAGACCCGAAAGCCCTCAAATGTGCATTTTAAATTCGGGACAGTAGGTATTATTTAATAAAAGCTGTCAAAAATAGTTTTTGTATATATAGTTACCGGTGTCTTGTAAATTTCATATCTTTCTCGTTTTAAGTCCGTTTTTCGAGTTCTTTATATGCACGGAATCGTCTTGAGACGTACTATCATAATATTAAGTCTATAAATTGTCTAGAAATTCATGCCAAAACAGTAACACCCAACTGTTTTAAATAAATATATGTATATGTTTTATTTAGTGATTTGTACCATGTTTACATAACTACAAGTCCACTAAATTAACTAATTAAACATCCTTGGTATATTTAAAATCCTCTAATTTATAGCCATCTACTTTACTTTCAATGTGTTCATAAAAATGTCAAGAACACAAAAATAAACTGTAACTTATATAAACTAATTTACCACAACAATAATCAACAACTAGTTATATAAATTACCCAACACTTGTAATATATCAAAATGTATATTTTCTTATCTTCTACCATATTTGTAACTCCTTTTTACTATGAATATATATTTGCTTGATTATGTATAAACCTTGTTTTCTTTGTAAACTTTATAAAATACGAAATAAGTGGTGATGTAACTAAATAATTAAGATGTAAATAAACATGTACATGAAATAAAAGTGTAAGGTTTTATGAATAACCTCGAGTGTAAAATGAGGATGATGAACACAACTAAACCTATAAAAACCCTAACTTATTTATATAAGCCTTGCTTCCAAAATAGAAACTCTAGCTTGTAACACCTTAGATTAAACCATAGATCAACCTTGTATGCTTCCAAAATCAAGAAATGGAAAACTATGAATTGTTTTGGGAGGCTATAGTGAGCCGTGGGCTTTGATGTAGAGTGTGGGAGAGTTTTGTGAATTTTGGCAAGTGACAAGTGAAGTGAATGAAGCCTTATGCAAGTCCTACATATACTACATATATCTAGGGGACAAGTTCTTGCAAAATCCCATAGTTTAGGGGAGAGGTGCATTTGGTGTTGATTGGTATGAAAGGAGAGTAGTTTTGTCATAGTGTGTAAGATAGGTTGATAAGTCTTGCAAGTAAACTTTGAATATGACATAAACTAGCACATGGTAATTTCCAAAGTAATATTTTGTATCAATTTGGTGTTTCTTTGAATATGGACCGGACCTAGGTGGTTTTTAGTGTAGATTTTTATAAATTTTGGATATTGGGTATAATTGTGGGTATTTTGTTAAATGTAGGTAGGTAGAATGGTTTACATGCATGCAAAAATGTTCCAAATTACGAAACGTAAACATTTTACGTAACGTATAAAAATAAAATATGAAAAGTAATAAATTATCTTCGTAAAAAAAAATATAACACTTTGCTTGACGTAAACTTTTATTTGTTTAATGCTGGTTTACGTTAATTGTTGATTTTCAGTTTACACGATTTAACTTAATGGCTAAAATTAAAAGTAACCACATAAACATTCAAAGTAAATAGTTTTGAGTTTATTGACGTAAAATGACCTGAAAATGCGGATAGTCACACGACCTACGGTCAAACACCTCAAAGAGGTTAAGCGGATCTTTGGATACCTTAGACAATCTTATAACATGCGACTATGGTATCTAAAGGATTCCGACTTTAAACTAATTGCATATTCAGATGCAGACCATGCAGGGTGTCATGATGATTGCAAAAGTACATCCAGAGGCTTACAATTTTTAGGTGAGAAACTAGTGAGCTGGAGTTCCAAAAAGCAAGATTGTACTGTGTTATCCACTGCTAAAGCTGAGTATGTATCATTATCCGCTTGTTGTGCACAAGTCATCTAGATGCGGACACAGCTTTTGGATTATGGATACAAACTCAACAGAGTACCGATGATGTATTGTGATTCAAAGATCGCTATCGCTATTTCTTGCAATCCGGTTCAGCACTCGCGTACTAAGCACATCGACATCCGGTATTATTTTATAAAGGAACATGTTGAAAAGGGAACGGTGGAACTATACTTTGTCAGGACAGAATATCAACTCGCTGATCTATTTACCAAAGCTCTTCCAAAGGAACGCTTTGATTACTTAGTTCATCGAATTGGTTGTGATGTATGACTCCAACACAGTTGGAACGTCTGGCAAAGTCATATTCTTGAAAAGATCATACATCACACATGTAAATAAATTTTTCAAAAATAAAATAGAAAATCAAAAAATATAAAAACAGAAAAATATTTTCTTGATGTTTTTCAAAAAATATAAAAAAATCCAATACATATATAAAAAATTAAAAAATCCAAAAAGATATTAATCTCAAATCACATATCTTCTCATTTAAAATCATATTCATGATTCGATTTCTCTTAAGTTCACTTTGAATGTTCAAACGGGATCATGATCTGAGAGGGAGTTATTCTGAGAAAAATGTGTTGTCACTGCAAAAACATGTATTTTTGTAAATATTCCATTCACGTACATTGTTTTTCTTCATCTTTGAAAAGTCACAAGCTCTTAAACTGCAATAAAAACAATGATCTCTCGAATAAAATGTTGATTATTTTCAAAACAGGTGTTTATTCGATGGGGAGTTAAAAAAAATTTGTTGTCAACCAGACTTTAAAAATGACTAAAATACCATTTATACGGACTATTCATGAAGAGGGATCACACTCCAAGGGGGAGTTTGTGAAATTTTAGTTGCATAATGAATATTCACAAACTCAAGGGCTGAAAATGCAAAGTTTGAATCTTACAAATTTTGGTAACAAAAGACAAGGACCAAAAGTGACAACCGGCCAAAGATGAATTTCAGCGACTATAAAAAGAAAATTTTCTCATTTTTCTTTATATTTTGGAAATCAATTTCGACAAGAAGGATTTGAAATTTTTTCGATAAGAGTTTAATCTCGGTTTCTCATAACGATTGATCACAAATCCTTCTATCAAACGTAAGGCAATCATTGATTTTGTATTTCTTATTGCAATTCATTAGGGTTCTTGATATCGAAATTAAACTCGATAAAATTAGGGTTTGTCTAAATTGAGGTTTTTTGAAATTAATGATCAAGACATGTTCATAAATGATAGATATAGTGTGTGTGTGTGTGTGTATGTGTTAATTGCTGAAAAAGTCATCTAAAGATCACTTATGATCATTTTTGACATCATTTGTCAATTTTGACAACTCTTGAAACGATCGAAATTGCTAAAACCTATTTTAGAATTATTGTACTAGGTTAACATCGAATGATGTATGGAAAATTATGCTTGATGAATCATTGTTTGATACCTTGGACTAATTTCGACAAGAAAAACAATTTTCGATAAGAAGTCAAATTTCAACAAACACCAAAGTCAAATGGTCAAGGCCAAATTTTGATAAGCTCAGAGTCAACACAAGTCAACTAGTAAATTTCGATAGGTCAAAATATTCAAATTTCGACAAATTCAATTTTGATATTGTCAAAGTCAAACGGTCAAATTTCAATATTTTTTGTCAAAATTAACAAGTTGTTACTTTTTGGGCTAAAATTTAGGCTTTATGGATGTATTGTATATTGTTGTAATTATAATCTGAATGTAGTATTGAAAAGCTCGAATGTTTGTAAAAGTGATGAGGTGTTATTTTATACATTATTTCGGGGTTATTTAACCCCTTAAATCATGCAAATATGCCCAGATTACATGCTTAATCGTTTGTTTTTAGGTTTTTAGCACTTGGATGGCTTTTGGAGGAAATACACGTGACTTGGGCTCATTTGGAGAAGAAACGGACAAGATTACGGACCTACACCAAATCTCTTGAAGATTTATGCATATAGTGGCTGGAGACGGCGTCGCAAGCATAAAGCGACCCCGTCGTGATCTATATAGTGACGGCGTCAGGAATTTCGCGACGGCGTCAGGACGTGGCCGACTTAAAGAGGATCTAGAATCATCTACGTGGCGATGGCGTCAGGATTTCTAAGCGACGCCGTCGCATCGATATCTCTATAAATATAAATCTGTTTTTAGGGTTTTAAGTGTGTAACTTTGTATAAATCAAGGGAGATGAACCCTAGTCATTCTAGCAACTTTATAGGTCATTTTAAGGGCCTCAAAACCCTATTGTACAACCTTGAATCCATGTTTTAATCAAGTAAGGTTATTTATCATTAATCATTCAATATGTCTATGTGTTGTTTGATTGATTTATCTTCTTGCTTTCTTTATAACATGCGAGGCTAAACCCTCCTTTGTATTTATCTATGATTGCATGAAACTTAGGTTGTAGATCCTTTTGATGTTGCTTCTTGTTGATGAATGTGCGCGTTAGGCTTTAGAAAACCAGCTTTTGTCTGTATCGCTGTTGATATGTCTAGGGAAACGCGAGTAGTGTAGAAAGGATACCATCGGTAACAGTCTTCATACTACCTTACCCATTATATGGTTGATCCCTCTTAAGTTATTTCACATGCATTTAATATACTCTTAGGGGCCTTGTAATAGTCTTCATACTACCTTACTTGTGCGTTGCCTTAACGGAATATTAAATAGACGGCGGGTTCGTGTAATCCGTTCATGACCTAGGAAATACTTACACAGATCATCACAAGTGTGACAAAGCAACGGATCTAGGAGAAGCAATCTGAGGAGTAGTGCATGATTAGGTAAATACATTTGTTTATCATAAAGTTATCACCAGTAGCATAGATTATAATTAGTTTAGTTATTAGTTAAACAAACCAACCTCTCAAACCATAGATTTACCTGCTTTCATAAAATATAAAAACACAAAAAAAATCTTCTCTCAACCCCTAGAATTCTGTTAGACCGTGATCAGGCCTTCCCAACCTATTCGCCTAGAAAATGATAACAACCCTCGAGTCTTTCCTATACTACACTGCAACGACTAGGTACACTGCCTAGGGGATTATGAAACTTCCTGTGAAATCTTCGCAACCCTCACATCAAGTTTTTGGGGCCGCTACATAGGGAATAGTTAGGTTTCGATCAAAGTTTAACTTAGTTCTACTCACTTGAATCCTTTCAAATGAGAATTTAATTTCGTATATTAGCTTTCTTGTAGTCTATCTTTTCTTTATGTTAATGTTTTCGTAATCCATTCTCGTCAACCACCATGGGAGACGTGAATCCTATCCGTACCCTTAGAGATTACTCTAAACCTAACCACGAGGGCTACAAGAATACAATTGAGCTCCCCGTAGGGAACAATGTGTGTTAGATATTAGAAAAAGACTCGGTCACCCCGTGTATTTTACTGTTTATTATAGCTCGTAGTTTAATAGTTAATAGTATGATTTTCGGTATTAAACCGGGTACTAATACCCGGTATAATGTAAGAACTATATAAGCCTCTTCCAACTTTGGAAGAGGCAAGCTAGTCATTTTTCACTTTACTTATTAAACACATTTTCTCTCACTAGAAAATCTCTCTCATGTGTTTCTCTCTCTAGAAACTAGCCAAGTCCAAGAATCGACCCCGTGTTATAATATATGATATACCACAATTGGTATCAGAGCTCATGGGATGATTAGATCGTGTGTATGTGCTAGTTCTTGCTTGTTTTAGATCGAAAAGTGTACCATTGAAGGTTCCTAGCTCGTTTTTTAAGTTCTCCGAATTTTGATGTTTGTAATGTTAAAGTTTGGGTGTTTCTAGTTGCTATTGCCTTGTGGTACTGTGTTGTGCAAAAGAAATCAAGCAAAATCGTTCAAAAGGGTGATTTATAAGTGCTTTTGTGTGATAAAAGTCGTTGTTCTTCGTGGAGGTTTGCCAGAATTTCTTCACGGCGGTTTGCGTAAATAGAATATTTTATTTAGTAGGTGACCAACTGTCTGACACACGGCGGGTTGCTTTGGCGGCGAGTTGCTTAACATCGCGGTGAGTTGTTCACACGACGGTTTGCTCTATTGTAATAGGCAGCGGGTTGAACAGGTTGACAGCGGTTTGAATATTTTAATAGCAAATATCTAAAAGAAGCTATGGCGGTTTGAACAATAGGCGACGGGTTGCTGAAAATTGCGGAACGACGGTTATTGCCTCACTAAACTGGGCGGGTTTGCTTTTACTCATCGTGGGCGAGTTTGATTAATCTGGCGGCGAGTTGAGCAACTGTTTGAGCACTTTGGAATTTATTCAAACTTGGGACTTAATATCACCATAACAAAACAAATAGTAACCTCACCAATTTTAAACGTTATACTCATAATCATTGAGCGATCAAAAACATATATACATAATAAAACAAGATGTCTAGTATGTCAGAAGATATCCAGTGTGCCGGTTCTGATACACGCCCACCAATGCTTGATAGAACAGACTTTGAATCTTGGCAACAACGTATACGTCTGTACTGTCTGGGAAAGGATAATGGAGAGAATATAATGAAGTCCATTACTGAAGGACCATTTCAAATGGGAACAATGACGATGATATATCTTACTGAAGGAGGGTGAGGGTGCATTCATCTAGGTCTGAACGTGCTAGGTATTTGTCGGTCTTTCTTTTAGCTGAACAATAAGGACATGTCTAAGTGACATTGTGCTACGAATATCTTACTACAAGGTATTCCAAAAGACATCTACACACTCATCAACCACTTCACTGACGCCAAAGACATTTGGGACAATGTGAAGATGATTCTGGAAGGTTCTGAATTGACAAAGGATGACCGAGAATCTCAATTATACGATGAATTTGAACACTTCTGTCAAATCAAAGGAGAAACCATTCATGTTTACTATGTTAGGTTTACAAAGCTCATTAACGACATGAGAAACAATTATGTATGACCATGACCTGAATGCAGCATACTCTAAGTTTCATGACAACATGTTACTTGAGTGGAGTAAGATTCATAAACTGAAGTCAAACTTAACAGAGGTTTGAAGGAGTCTAATTTTGATCAGCTTTATGCCTATTTGAAGCAAACATGATGGGAGTAATGCGATAATGGAAACAGACAATGATGGAAAGGTTCCTTCAACCAAACTAATGTACTTTGCATTAGAGTCGAATGCTCATTTCAGCAGTATTCAACACCAAACCATTAACAAGTCTCCTCAATCCTCAAAATGAACCATTCTCATGTAACAACTTTCAACTGGTTCAGAAGTTCTTCAACTAAACACTTGATTGAAAAGTTTATCCAAACTCACTTACTCCTCTTACTCAATCGTAAAAATAAGTCTTCCTTAAAGCAAATAATCATTAGAATCGTCGTTAATGCTAGGAACAAAGCTACGGTTCAAGACGGCAGAGTTGTGGTTCAGAATGGTCGTTGGAAGATATTACAATTGCGAATAATCATGGAAGACCATTCAGAGAAACTATGCAAGAGGAAATGTTGTTGTGGGAAGTAGGAGGTCAGAACAGAGAAGGCATTTTTAATACAGGGTCAAGCTAAACCATTAAGTGCTTACAACTATAACGGAATAGGGCACATAGCACGGAGGAATGTCAGAGGCCAAAGAGACTTCACAATTCTGAGCTACTTCAAGGACAAGATGCTACTAATGCAAGCCCTAGGAGGTTGGTTGCGAGTACTGGTATGAAGAACTCAGTCGTCTGTTTCTTGCAGGAGAACAGGTTACAACTTTGACGATGATGTGGATGGATGATTCAACGAGAATGATTTTGGCACTTCAATGTGGAATCCATATCTATGAAGATGATCAATGTGAGCATTCGACTCTGGCGTTGATGAGGCTTCCTAATGTTCAGACATGTTATTGGTAAAATCTTGCATTTGAAGATCCAATCTACGATGAAAGCGGACCATCACTATGACTCGCTATACTCCATTTGGAGGTACAGATCCTGATACCTTTGTAGATATATGGTATGAGTATCATTGTTGTACACGAGATGCAAAACAATTACAACACAAACGACGTTGTTGACTTCTAAGCTAAATTACGAGTGATGTAATTTTATTTCTGTTATCATGTATTCTGAAGACAACGAAGAAAATGGTGTACAAAGTAATGTATCTTCTGTACAAAATGATGCATTAATGTCAATTATCAATGAAATGCATGAAGAGGGTGTTCAACAGGGTGTACAAAGTAGATTAGCAAATAAGCCAGACAAGGTAGTTAATGATTCATTGACCTCTGAACTTGCGAGATATAAGGAACTGGTCGGGGTGTATGAACAACGGGCTAAGTTTGAATTAACTGATAGAGAACGAAAAAGATTGATGAACTAATGAGATTAATTATCTCTGTCCGAGACGAAAAGAAACTTCTTTAAAATCGGAACTTCATTCTGCACAATTGCAACTTCGTTCTACCCTTAACCATCATAAGATAGTGAGGGAAGAAGCGATCATTTTGAAAAAGGATTTTAAACAAAAAGAAGACAAATTCCTTGAAGAGTTTTTGGACATAAAAAGGATAAAAGAAAAGGTTGAAGATAGATTATACAAACAAGATCAGTCTGTTCAAACGGTTCACATGTTATGTAAACCAAAATTGTTTTATGCTGAAAAGAACAAGGTAGCAATAGGCCACAAAAATCCCTTATATCTCACTCGTACAAAGCAAGCTCAGTCTGCTCTCTATAATGGTCATGTACTTGTCACGACCAATCATACACCCACTGTTGTTGTAATGACTCAGAGGATACTCGTGGGATAGCTGAGATAAATAGGACAACAATGATGGAAAAAATGAAAAGCCCTCTATGTGTGGAAAAGAAAAGTTAGGTTGCCCCCCCCCCCCCCAGATTACTCGAAGGAGAAACCTTCTTGCAACCTTTGCGCACAAAGACCCAATTTAATATATAATAAGAAAAAAGAAATTAATAAAAAAAACCAAAAAAAAAATATATAAAAAATTATAAAAATACAAACTACATGAGAAAAATCAAAAAATCCTGACACCAAAATAGATATTTTATAGTCAAAGATGAAAATGTCAGGAAAAAGGCTGAGACCTCAGTTCCCAAACCACTTTCATCATTGACAGTGTTATCCACCAATACTTCCTGTCAAGCTTATCCCCAGAGTTCTTCCAACTAAAAGTCAAGTAAAGGATTTAATCTTTATGTATCACTTAACTTTTTTCGGAATTTGACAAAACTGTTGCAAAAAGTTGATCACCCCAACAGGTGTACAGAGGGAAGAGTTTTGAGCAAACAAAAAAGATGTTGCCTCACTTGAAGTTATTCCATTTTTTTTATAACTCTTTAAAGAACATTTGAAGGGGTTCAAACGGCACCTCTTTAAAGATGTTTTAAGTAATGGAGGAAATTTTTGATCATATGAATGATGAAAGTGGACCAGATTACTGTTAGAAAGCAATGTGTAAAATTGTAAGATAAGACCTTCTCTTTGAAAATGAGAATCTGTTTTCCCAATTGTGTTGTCGAATCATCTGTGGTATGATGTGGAAAATCACGTTGTCTAGATCTGAAGCTGTAGATGTCTAAAGTTCATAATGTGTCAAACCATATTTCAAAACTTGAAAGGGTGTAATACCTAAATTTGCAATTAAAGTATCAAAACATCTTCAGAAGTTTGATAATAACAAAATCACATACCACAAGAAGCTCCTTGATTTTTAACCGATTCTTTAAGATCAAGAATCTCGAACATCAGATTTAAGAAAAAAACAACGTGATTCCTTGAAAGTTCTAGTCTCGAATGTGAATGACCGAAGTTGTGAACCTTATAATGATAAAGATGTTACTGATCTTCTTAAAAATAATGAGAGTTTAAGAGCAGAAATAGAAAAGGTTAAGCAGCATTACAAGGAAATGTTTGAGTCTATTAAGATCACGCGCACTAGCACTAATGAAAATACATCTTCCTTGTTAACACAGATTGAGGATCTTAAGGCTCAGTTAGAAGGCAATTTGAAAGTTGCCACTAGAAGTTCTGTCAAACCAAAAGTTCTTGCGCCTGGCATGTATGCCATTGATGTTAAACCCATCCCGCATCCCCTTAAGAACAATAGGAGTGCTCATTTAACCTATATCAACCATCTTAAGGAGAGTGTAGAAACAGTTTGGGGAGATTGGTAGAGGAAAGCTTGAGTAGTTTAAACCATGGATATGCACTTAACTATGCTTGTCAATACACTAAGCTATCTCAGGAATTGTTAGAATATGTGATTGGCACTTGCCCAAAAAGTTTCAATGAAAGAGATAACAAGGCTCCCTCTACCCTTGTAACTAGGAAAAAGGAAGTAACTTTTTTGATATTAAAAACCAGGTACTTCATCTGTACACACAGAAACTCGAAGTTTATTTTCAAAGTGCACCAAGGAATGTTCAACAGACTATGTTCCCCATGATTCATTTTGACAGGAGTAAACGTTCCAATGAAGCTAGCGGAATCATACGCCTAGAAGCCAATACAAAGAAGAATAGGATTCCTGCCTGCTAAGACTAGAATAAGAAGAAGTAGAAGAACACCCTAAGACAAATACAGTCAGTATGGACAAAAGCTGTATCGGGTTGATTCTAGCATTAGCTCTAAGCGATGTTGTAATT
Source organism: Tanacetum coccineum (assembly GCA_026074375.1). Lineage (NCBI taxonomy): Eukaryota > Viridiplantae > Streptophyta > Magnoliopsida > Asterales > Asteraceae > Tanacetum > Tanacetum coccineum. Next base: position 11,923 of record BQNB010110589.1, on the reverse strand, counting down.
AATTCGAATTTCTGAATTGTGTGCAAAACTTGTAAAAATGTTTGAAACCTGCAAGTCATGGAAACCATGTGTGTTGTTTATTATCTTGAATTCTGTGAACTGCTACCCCAACTGTTAAAATTGTCTTGAATAAGGGAAGCAGAATCTGGAGGAAACCCAAAAGGCAAACTGTCTGAGAACAGTTTGAACAAGACCAAACAGGTTTGGAAAGCAACGGGCAAACTATTTGCCAATGTTGGTTATCAATGGAGATCTACAGGAAAGAAAGTCGCCTTAGGAAAACCTAATTATGGTTATCAATGGAGACCCACAGGAAAGAAATTTTCATTAGGCGAACTGTGCCCCTTAACTAGGCTTTCTGTGCAATGTTCTATCATACTTGCTAACAACCAGTCCCCAAACAAATATTGGGGAACCGAAATTCAAAACTCTCCAACTCGATGTTTTCAAATTGCAGGTCGTACAGGTCATCCTTAGTTATCTGGACTCAGGCTTTTTTTTTGTTCAAACATATGTCGGGGAATCGTTCAAGCTCAAGAAACTTTGTGGGGAATATGTTCATACGGACAGTCCGAGCCAGATTCAGCGGAATGATCACTTCGGAGCTATCATAGGTTTGGACGGATTATGTTTTGGTAACATGTGATCTCCAGGAAGTATACTATACGTGGTGGGACTTGGACACAATCTATTCTCTGTAGGGCAATTTTGTGATCTGATCTTGAAGTTGCCTTCAGAAAGCATTCTTGCTTTGTTCGTGATATTAATTGGCTGCAGACTTACTTAAAGGTAGTCGTAGCACAAATTTGTACACGATATCGATTGATGATATGATGAAGTCTTTCCAATATGCTTTTGTCAAAGATTCCAAGTCCAAATCATGGCTGTCTGGCATCGTCGTGTTAAACCATTTAAACTTCGGCACAGTCAATGATCTTGCTCGAAATTCTGGTCCCAATGGTAATAATAACAATCGTGGGAACTCCGGTCAGAATGCTGGCACTTGCTATGAGTGTGGTGTTCAGGGGCATTTTTAGAGAGACTGCCCGAAGTTGAAGAATAAAAATCATGGTAATCAAGGTGGGAATGGAAATTCCTTAGTGAAAGTGTACGTGGTGGGCAATGCGGGGACAAACTCAGACTCCAACGTCGTTACGGGTACGTTCCTTCTAAACAATGTAACATTTCTCATTTTCATGTCATTATACGACAATTATTATCAATCACTATTTATTTTAGTCCGATACACGTTTACTTTTAAATTTTACTTGTAAGTTAAATCGCGTAGACTAGAAATAATCAATTGAGGTGAACGGTCATCAAACAAATTAAGGTATGCATCAACCAAGTAATTTATAATTATTAAGAAGATGATTATGTACTTTGCGTATTTTATTTTTATTAGTCACGTAAATGGCTTACATTTCGCAATAAAATACGTTTGGACACACCTCGAAAATACCTAGACTTACCTAGACTCAAACAAATACCCACTTTTAAACCTTAAGCACAAAATTAAATCAATTTTGTGTCAAATGCCCACTATGGCCGGTTATACATACTAATACATCTAGGAAATCTTTAAAAATCCCACTAATGATCCTACAAGTACTAGTACTTCATCTAACTAATTAATACTAGTCCTAATTGTCTCCACTAACCTATTATACATTGAATATTAACCAAATTTATTCCCTTTGGTCTCCTAGACCACAATTTCATGCATGTATGCATACAAATCCATAAAATTTGTCTAGCTAAGCAAATCTTGTACAAACACATCACAATTAAGAATTGTACTAAATGGTTTAGCAAGAAAACCATGTGTAGTTAACTAGAAAACCCAAATACCACTACCTAGGGCACGTTCGGTTTTATTTGTGTAACTAGGAGAGTAAACTAGCAAACTTGCCTATAAATACACACTAACTCTTACCCTTTTACACTCTTACAAGCCTA
>BQNB010110588.1:0-19941 GCA_026074375.1 Tanacetum coccineum | reverse complement strand
AATTAATGATGAAATATGAAGTTCGGATTATATTATCTTTACTTTCGGCAACTTTCTAAAAATAGAAACTTTATGGTAAACCCTGTGATATTGTTAGTGCGTCGAAGTAAAATGTGTTGAGTCGCACTTGGAGATTGTAGTATATGATTGTCTATACGTAATAGTTATATAAATATATATGCAAGTATGCATTATATGAATTATTTTACTTTTAGTCACGTACCGCTATATATGTACTATATAGGTCGCGGTTGAGACGTGGAGTTATTTGAGCTTGTTGATTTGATTGAATTGGAATCTTTTGCTTAAGGTGAGTTCATAGCCTCGCATTTGAATCTGGACCTGATTATGAGAATGTTTCCGTATAAGTAGCTATTGTCAAAGTCCCTTATTTCATGAATCGTTAATCTCCTTGTGAGGTGAACGCTAATGCATTAAATAGATCTATTAGGTTTGACAACCCTGTCCGAGGTATGAATCCTTGTGAATACCCTATCAAACGAAAGTTTTGTATTTAGAAGTAGTAGGTATATGACAATAATACCTTGTTCTTGGGCAAATTGGCATATGAAATGATATATGTATTGCTAATGTTCAATGTCATGAGCTTATTGCGTGAAAGAAAAGAGATGTTATACATTGTATTTGTTGCAATGTTTTCCCGAGAACTAATTATGTGTTCAAAGATTATTACTTATTGATTATTTTAAACTCTATGAATTTTACTCTAAAATTTTGTTGATGTTTTAAACATGTTTTATCCCAGGTAACCAAGGATGAAGGCAACGATAGCGTGGAGGTGCCGTGCGTGTGATTATTTGGTGAAAGACTACTTGTGTGTTCCTTGTCTTTCAAAAAACAATGTCTTAATATGTTTTAAAACAATGTATTTAATTTGAAACAATTGTCTTTCAAATGTTGAAATGGTTGTGGTTACGATTCTTGTGAGGACCTAAATGTATTTTCTCTAATTAAATAATGGAACACGTGTTTGTAAAACGTCTCATTTGGGTCGTTTTCTATTATCTTAGTGAATGGTGCTATTTAGTAACACCCAATTGCAATTTCCACTGCGCAATCCAAAAATGGGGGTGTTACAAGACTACTATAATATAAATTGCCATTAAGAGAAGTAGGTAAAGTCTCCATGAGCTAGGGTTTAATAAGATCACCATTATTATTCTCCTAAGATAAATTATAATTAGCAAATAGGATGCTTTATGCAGATGCGTTTAATTATGACAGAATTCTACGTGTCTAGGTTTTAGGAAGAAGTACCGCCTAAATCTTAGAATGATATGCCGTCTCGAGATAAGCACTCATTGTAGTTTTCTAGGTGTTGGTGTTCCCGTAACGGTCAACTTCCCAATAAACAAAACAACATTTTAATTGGATTAATCATGGTTAATACAGTTTTCTTATATTTGGCTAGATAACTCTTCTATCTTTTGCATATCTGCTTGCGTGTGTTATTGTGTTTTAAATTGATCTAAGTTACCACAAAACCTGTGCCAGTCTCTCAGACTGAAAACCCCCCTTATCCGTTAGAATTAGGATTAACATAGGTTTAGCATAGGTTTAATATAGAATAGAATTAACATAGTTTAAATTAAATTAGCTTAGTTAACCAAAATATTGATAGAACTATAGATTAACGTTCTCACTCTTAGTGATCGACACCCTACTTACCAACGAGGCTACATCTGATCGGATACACTACCCGTTAAAGTGTTGTTTTAGGTAAAGTCGGAAAAATATTAATGTAAAACTTGAAAAATCTAAAATAAACCCTCACTGCAACACAATCAAGTTTTTGGCGCCGCCATCGGGGAGTGAAATTGATTAATCTTTATTTTTATTTAATATTTTAGTTTTTAACATTAGATTAACTTAACCCCTAGGATTAGTGTAATTTAGATTAGTGTAAAATTTTGTATATTTGTTTTTAATTGCAAAAACTGTTCGTATTTTGAAGGTTTGGTTCTACTTTGTTTCTCCTTGTCCTTGTCGAACCTGAAATGACTAAAATACCCTCTAACGGACGGATTTTGTAAAAGAACAAAGGGGTATTCTTAGTCATTTTTAGGTTCGACCGGGATTAAAAGTGGAACCAAACCTTCAAAATACGGACTGTTTTTGCAATTTCGAAATTTGACGGACCAAATCTACAATTTGGCCAAACCACAATGACCATTTTTGCAATTTAACCTTAGATTAACTTAACCCATAGAATTAGTGTAATGTAGATTAGTGTAAAATTATGTATATTTGTTTATTATTGTTTGCTTGTTTATTTGTTTGTTTTTTTTGTGTGTTTGTTTTGTGTGTTTTACTTTTATTTTTATTTTTTTATATACACTGTTCTGGTCGATAACCTGATACGGCGTATTCAAATTCATTGAATACGGCGTATCTAACTTTCTTAACCAATACAACGTATTTATTCAACAGACTGATACGGCATATTCAAATTCATTGAATATGGCATATCGATCAACTAATATAACAACAGAAACATAATTTTTCATAATCGAACTTCGAATTTAAATTTCTATATGCCTTTTTTCCAAACTGGTTCTACTAATGATTTTCTAATTGTTTTTAGTAGCAATGACAAAGGTGATTAAGGAAGAGTCCAAGAAACTTGAATTGTTCGAGATCGATGAAGATTTGTTCACTTACGATACACGACTGGGAATGATCTTCAATGAATATAACATATTAAACAAAATTAATGACGATTTGTTTACTTGTGAAATTGAGGTTCCTAAACCTACCCCGTGTGTCAAACAATGAACCGGTGATTCTACACATAATGATCCTGGGGAATATGAATGGAAAATGAGTTATGAAGAGTGCAAAAAGATTTATGCTGAAGCCGTAATCTTCATCAACAAAAGATAGATACGGCTTATTGATGTAACCATGGAACAATGGTTAGACCTCAAATATTGGGATCATAAGACAATAGACAAAAATGTTAAGAAATGGGTGATTGGTACATGGTTGATCAGAAGTTATAAGCTACAATTCGAAGAATACATAGAGATTAAGAGACAATAAGAAACATACGCACAAGAAGTTGATATTGAATACAACCCATCTAACTTGGTTTTCGCTGAATGGCTCGCCTCAAAATTTTACAACCATTTGGAGATGGATTGGTACACCAAGAACGCATGATGGGTTTACTGGATGAGAGATGACGATGAGGTAGTACTTAGCGACAAGGAAAGTTCAAATCTTAAAGAGGAAAACAATAATGATGAACACGAAATCGTTGAAGTCTTCAGGATCGAACCACAACTTATTCGACTACGAAACACCGTTATGTGCAAAATTCAATGAGTTCAATTACCTTCTTAAGGTTGATCCTAAATTATTTACTCACGATATTTAAAGAACCGAAACTTAGGAAGATTATAAGAACAAATTGAATAATGAAGTTTATGAATCGTGGATCAAAGATGGAGTACCGTATGAAATGTGTGATCATATTTGTGAACCTTTCCGTTTTAAGGACGGGAAAGCTAAATAGCCCACCTGCAATTCAAATGAAGATGGATTCTGTAATGGTGGAGAGTTACCGGGAATGGTTAGAGTTGGCTACATGACATACTTTCAAGACTATGAAGGGTACGATAATTTGACGAACATCAGTTTAAAAGAAGAAGCCCTGAAGCAGAAAGTCATTTATGAAAGATCATGAGGTGATGCAAGTCAAAGTATAATAAATTTTTACGCATGGTTAAAAACATGTTTCGGTAACTTTTACGAACTTGATTATGAATTGTTGGTAAAGCTTCAAGATTATTGGTTAAAAGTAAACGATCATGAACGCTCTCCATTTACTAATTGGAGGGATCACATATGCGGACCATACGCGAACTACTACAGTAATGTTCATAATGAGGAGGAACAAGAAGATGAAGAAAGACGTAAATTGTTTCAAGAATCGCCGATTTGCAAGATTAGAAGGTTTGAGATGATAAAGTATTCATTTGGACAAGAAGAGGAGTATTTTGCTATAAAGAAAAATAAGTACGATGATTTAACAAGAGCTAATGAAGAAGCATGTCACGCTTACCAAGAGATCTTTCGCAACATGGACGAAGGATGGTTGGTGACAAGGGCGGAGTAATGGAGCCTAAAGAAAAGTCTAACTTAAAGACATCACTAAGAATAAAAGTGCTTCCCGGGAGACAACTTGGATAGTTTTTAATTTATTTTATCGAGTCTATTTCCCCAGACATCAATACGGCGTATCCGCTCCATACCATACGGCGTATTGAATGTCTAGACGTTATCAGTCCTTTATTTTTGCATATTTAAAACATTATTGCCATTTCTGTCTATACGGCGTATTCATTATATGATACAGCGTATTTGGCAGACTGACTCGTATAGATACTTTTTACAGGTTTCTCCATACAGTGTATCTAGGTTTTTAGATACGACGTATTGGTTGCCTTTACAGTTCAGTTTTTTTATTAACCGTAGGATACCCGAGATAGGATTGCATGGTTTTCTTATATTTTGCACAGGACCTCGCTGGAAAGAAATCAACGATGATGGTGAAGTATCATTAATCTGGAATCCTATGTGTGTTGTAGTCATGTTGGCATCTAGACGCATTCACAACACACATTCTTGCTCATATACTCAACTTGGAGAATCATACCGAGCAAATATCAGGGGAGTTTCTTGTTCTAATTCTTTTATTTCTCATTTTTAATGTTATTTCTATACAACGAGGATGTTGTATAATTTAAGTGGGGGGGGATGGAAATTAAAACGCTACTTGTCCTATATTTTATATTAAAATGCTTAAATTATGCTTAAATTTAAAAAAATTCAAGCATACTTTTGTGAAATTACTGGTTACATTACCAGCACACATAACCCTTATTAGATATTGTGAGAATTCAGCCTTATCTGTTTCCAAATATTTACCCAAATTCCATAAAAATGTGAGTGTGCCGGTGATGTTGTAGACTTTAGAACTTGGCTTGGTATATCTATTCGAGACCACAATAATAAGTACTATGGATTTAGATGGAGTAACTTGTTTAAATTGGTAAATTTCTAGGATTACACCCAAAAAGCCTATATATGTTATGATATTAACTAACTACACTGGTTAGTTAACCCCCATATAAACCCTTTGTACACTCTCATTTTTAGAGTAAGATTCCCTAGAAAAACCAGTAGAGCCAATCCTTTAGGATAACACCAACTATTTATTTCGTTACACCTGTAAACCTTAGCCTACCATGTTAGATTAAGTCCATTTATCAGTTGCTAGTTGCTTTAGTATAAAGTATGTATTTCCTGTGTCTTGTGTCATTTTCTATCTCTAGTATGGTTGAGAAAATTGCACATTGCAATTGGGAATGTAAAAGTAGTCAAACTCATGTATTTTTACTACCATCACAATTATTAGTATATCCAAGTACAAAAAACAAAGAATTATGGAAGAAATAATCTAGAGTTATTATGATCGTGAAGATGGTGAAATTACACCAAAGTTCATAGTATATTGTTTAAAAATGGAAAAAATAGAAAATCGCTGCAAAAAAGGAGGAGATTATGAAGATAGTCGGTTCATTAAAGCTGAAATGAACTATAAATTATTTGAAGGATCAATTATTCGTTGATACGTGTTATAAATCAACGATGTAAAGTTTTATATTAAGAGGTAGATATCGTTACTTAATTTGGTAAAAGTATGTATAGTATGGATGATTAGGAAGTTGACCGTTATGAGAACACCAACTTAAGTTTGTTTTTGATCTATGATCTAGATGTTTATGTAAATATTTCTTGTCTTTATCATGAAACGGTCAGGAAATTATCTAGCAACTTGTACCTTATTTGTTTGGACTCAGTCTATTTGTTTTGTAAATTTTTATTTAACAACAATTATTTCCCTTTCCTAATCTCTATCCTTAGGTTTAACTCGAATGAGGATGCGAGCAATCACATGTACCTATTCCATCGTTACGGCCATGTATGTGTGATTTTGTCCGCCTTGTTGGTTTATTACTTTTCGAAAAAAAACCCAACCATCCCCTTTCCCTCCACACTCCACGCCCCAAGACCCTACAAATAAATATGTCCACAGACACAGAAATAAAAATATCCCAACAACAAAACCCCCCCAAATCAAACCCAATACCACCACCACTCACTCCAACGTAAACCCCACGTCCATAGTCATTCGATCACACCACCATTCCCACAATCCGCACGATACTAGCCCAGACTGATATCAAAAGTGTGAGTATCCATCCAAGAAGTAAATAACATACAAAAAATACCACATCGAAACTGGCAACTCCTCAACACCCTCCCCGACACACACACCACGATTCCGAAAACTAACCGCTTCACGTCTAAAATGAATTATATCATGCCATACATCAGATACTCCTCCACGTAAAGGTATAGTCTTTCAGCTTACATAGACACCTAATCACAAGAAACCCGGCCCACGTATCTCTCGAACGCCCTCTATACTACCCTCCCCCCCAAAACTTACCCTCCAAAACACCCCCACACAATAACCCGAAACCACCACCAATAACCAACCACCCTACCAACGCATTCTACTTCGTCTTGGTACATCCAATACCCTCCCACATCACTCAACCACCACCCTCGTGCTCCCAATCTATGCCAACTTAGACCCAATAACCCCACCCACGCAGACTACCCTATCAAAGCCGTTAAAATCTGTCACCCCTGAAATAGATTTAGAATAAAAGTAATGTAGACCACGTCCAACCCAAATAAAATGCGATTCCCGCCGAGAAAAACCAACAGACGCATCCCAATATCTAACCCAAAACTCAGATGCACCTTAGAGTACAAGTCTGATACACGGTTGTTTGACAAATTATATAGACAAACAAATACACATAGACAATAAATATCATCCTAAAAATCCCAAGCAAAATAACCAAATTAGACTAATAAATGCCAGAAATTGAAACAAAATATATCGTTTTATAATTGATATGTTGCAGTCATAAAGGTCAACTAGGTGAATGATTAGAAAAAAACAATTCAATCTGGAGTTATAAATGAAGAAAAATGAAGAATAATTTAGCGGACAACCAATACTCCCGTATCCCAATCCATGAATATACCGAGCGTATCTGTGCATGCACTTACCCAAGAAACCATGAAGACTAAAGCTCATAATGTCGTAACCAGAATACATCTAATACACCGTAACTAAGTATAATAATAAAATTATTTTAGAAAATATTAAAAGTGGTCCCAAACTTCCAAGAAAACCATTGCAGTACGCCGTAATCACAGAACACCGATTACGACCGTATCGCGACCAAATTCCAGGCACAAGATAAAAAGACATACCAAAAGACGTGTTTAGGTTTTGCATGATCAAAATTTAGATACCCTAAACCACAAAAGTATTCGATTATTTAGAAGACAAGAATAGCAGAAGAGTTCAAAGCAAAGCTACTAATTCCCATAGGAAACCACCCTTGTAATCACCTATACTTTAGTAATCCGTTTGTATATTTGGTATAATTCATTTAAACTCGTTAGTTTAACCTTGGTTGAATTATTATTCTTGTCTGAATAACGATGAAATAGGGCTAATACCCTTGGGTATTAGCCATGATTATGAAGTTATAACAGTTTGGTATTAGTTTAAAGTCGAAAGCAAAAATTATGTCGTTGATTTCTTGCTTATTGTTTATTCATTTCAGCACTTTTAAACGGGTCTTTTGTATGCAACCAATCATTCAACTGGATCTAGTGAAACTACCAAAGTTATGCTAGATGCCAGATGGCTCTCCATAAAGTGATTATATATCTAGAACAATATGATCACACTTAATGCCCATCTTTATAAACCATTGATTTATTGTAGCAAGTTGGAACTAGAACAGCAGTGTTACCTAGGATCAACAAATAATGTACATATTTCATTTAGTAAAGACTTGGACAATGGACAACTAGAATATAAATATCCAATTAAGCAGTAATTAGGTAAATACTTCATGAGCAAGTTTTAATAGATCATCATAATTATTCTCCTAAGATTAGAATTATAATCAGCAAATCATGGATGCTTTCTACGATGCATTTAATTGTGACAGAATTCTACGAGGAGGTTTTAGGACGAGTACCACCAAATCTTGGAATTAAATGCGCCTCGCGATAATCCACTCATTGCAAACTAAATAAATAAACCCAACGTTTTAATTGGATTTAATCTAGGTTAATACAGATACATTATATTTTGGTCAAGACCGCTCTTCTATCTTTTGCCTAGCTGCTTGGGTATGTTATTGTGTTTTAAATTGATCTAAGTTACCACAAAACTTGTGCCAGTCTCTCAGACTAAAACCCCCCCTTATCCATTAGAATTATGATTAATATAGGTTTAGCATAGGTTTAACATAGAATAGAATTAACATAGTTTAAATTAACTTAGCTTAGTTAACCAAAATATTGATAGAACTATAGATTAACGTTCTTGCTCTTAGTGATCGACACCCTACTTACCAACGAAGCTACATCTGATCGGGTACACTGCCCGTTAAAGTGTTGTTTTAGTTAAAGTGGGCAAAATATAAATGTAAAACTTGAAAACTCTAAAATAAACCCTCACTACAACACAATCAACATCAGGATTTATTACGACACCATCGCAGTTCCTTTTCTTATAAATACAAACTCAAATTTACGGTTTTATATAGCATAATAGGAGTGGAGTTTGGTAGAGAATGATATGTAGCTGACTTTGGGAGTATTTTAGTGTTTCCCAACCCTTTTGTACCTTCCCTACTTGCTTGTTTCGATATAGTGAAGTTCTTTTATCCTTTAATCTTTTAATATGTTTTATTGTTTGATTGGTTATTGTGTTTTGCTTATCTTTAACTTGCTAGGCTAGATCTCATTAGTGTTTGTTAATACAAATAAACTGATAAAAATGTTTTTTTTGTATAACGATCTTACTATGTTTTTTTGATAACAAATATAATCATGTTGAAAGTAAACTACTTTAACTAACACATAATCTTACATTTCCATTTTTTGTAATACTTTGAATTATGGGTAAAATTTTATAAATTCTTCTACATCATTGTTGACATCATCAAATGCAACATATCTCAGGGTGATCTTGCAAGATTATACATGATCTCTCAAGATTTAGCATATCAAAATTCAGATTTAGTTACTGTTTGTCGGTTCGCTTAAAATACACTGGCCGGTTCCCTTCTGCAATAGAATCGGCGGAACCAGGCTACAATGCAGGTTTTTGGCTATAAATACCAAGCCATTTCTCATGTTTTACTCATCCCTTTCTAACTCAAAAAATTCTAATCTTATCATTCTTCTCTTATCAGTTCTTGCTTAGTTTCTCTTAGCATTTATAGGTAATTCTCTTCAAGGAAGAAATTGCCTAACACCCCTTTTGATACGATCAAGCTCCAAGTATCTTGTATCGCATCTCCATTGCATTGTCAAGATCATATTTCAGATTCTTGTACATCATATAGTAGTTATAGTTGTATTCATCATCTTTGTAAACCAATAATAGTGATATTGGTGTAATTCTACCTTGTGAAGAATCTGGTATTTAGCTTTGTACCGTTAAAAGGTGTAAGCAACATAGTAAGGCTTCTCTGCCAATTGAAAGGATTTTGGTGACTAGTGTTTACTAACTCTCGAGTAGGTGGCTCGAGGAGTGGAGTAGGGCAAGGAAGGTGTCCTTGTAGCTGAACCACTATAAACGCTTGCGTCTTGGTTCTTTCTTTCTAACTCTTTACTTTCCTGCATTACATTTACTTTTAAGCCAAACATCAATATTGTTCAAACTTCACATAAGATCACAACAAATTTTTGAAAAGTAATTCTTAAAACAAGAAAACTTCTCAACCCCCTTTCTAGTTTTCCACAATTGGCAGATTACCATAGTTTTTAAAATATATTGTATTTTAAATCTTTAAACGATAATGGATTTGGAAAACTACAAAGAAGGTCAATCTATGCAACGACCACCTCTCTTTGAGGCTAATTGCTTTATTTATTGGAAAAATCATTTTGAAACTTATGTGAAGTCTAAAGATATTGATCTTTGGCATATTATAGTTCATGGTAACTATAAACTTACCATTAAAAAAGATGGTAAAGTTAAAATTATTCCTTATGAAAAATATGAAGAAAGTCATAAGAAAATGATTTCCAAAAATGATAAAGCAAAAATGGTTTTATACAATGCTTTACCGAAAAAAGAATATGAAAGAATTTTCATGTGTAATACGGCTAAAGATGTTTGGAACTAATTGATTATTACTCATCAAGGAAATAAACAAGTTAAAGATAACAAAATAGACTTGTTTGTTCAAAAATATGAAGAATTTTCTATTTCCGGTGATTAGACCATTGATTGTGCTTTTGCTAGATTTAATACCATCATTACATCACTAAAAGCACTTAATGAATCTTTTTTAAGTCGTAATCATGTTAGGAAATTCTTAAGGGCTCTTCCTACTAAATGGCGTCAGTAAATTCTTAAGTACTCTTTCCTACCAATTGGCATCCCAAGGTTGACTACAAAGAAGAATGCTAAAGCTCCTAATACAACATTACCATATCTAGACGATGCTCACGGTCAAACCTAAAAAATCATATATAGGTAGTACTTTGAAGAGAGCACTCGAGATCCTAAGCTACAATAAAGAAAAGTACAACTCAACTTGTTCTCAAGCAAGAAGAAGTCCTTAAGTGAAGAATGAGGCAACCAACTTCGATAGTTCGAGATGAAAATATGCCATTGCGGTAATGAGATTTCAAAAGTTCTTTGAGAAGAAGAGGCAGGTTTGTTCTCAACCTCATGAGTGACAAAAAGAACTTCCTAAAAGATAAAGAAGACAAAAAGAATAAATACGACTCGAAGGTGTTTCAAATTCGGTGATAACAAAGCCCATAAAGACACACCCCCATAAAATCACAACGCAGCGGAATACCACTTTGGGGTGCGACTTCATAGTATAGAGTACGAATTACAGAAAACGACCTCAAAAGAGACGTTAATAAAATGTCACATTCGATTAAAACTTCAGAGTAAATTCAGGTCCCAATAATTTATGTTTTAACAAGATTACAAGATTTCAATCGTGACTCATTTTGTATATTTAAGGAAAAATAGTTATCGAATGTGAAGAAAACCCGAGTCCTTGAGTTTTGTTGATATCTACGTGTCTCGAATGCTCCCAATGCTCAACTAACAAGATAATAATCTGAGAAAATACATGCAAAAACGTTAATAATAATGTTGGTGATTTCATAGGTATAAGCAAAAGCAGTATTGAAATAGTTCAAGAAATATTTCTATAAGAAGAGTAGCGTTACCACATTCAAAAGTATGGTTTTCGAAATCCAAGTAATGTGTCAATAACCATTGAGTGAATCCATAGAGTTTGTAAGAGATAAAAGAGAACACAAGTTTGGTTCATCGAGTGACTTGTTGTACGGACAAGTCATTAATCACGTTTCTATTGCAATGAGCTCATGACACCGAAACCTTGACGGTAATGCATATCATATGCATTCTTGTTTGCCCCCGAAGTAGGTATTATTGCCTTATACCTAAATTCTAAATACAAATTGTCCGTTGACTGGGTGCTCGAAAGGATTCGATTCATACCCCCGGACAGGGCTGTCAAACCCAATAGATCTATTTATTTGTACTAGCGCTCACCCATTATAGGCAATTAACAGTTCATGATGTTGGGGTCTTTTGGCAATAACTACTCATGCAATTGATCTCATATTTGGGTCCAGCATACCATAAAGTTTCTTGTGTCCAGTTTATAAAACAAGCATGTATCAAACATGTATTAGAAATCATGTGGTAGGCAAGTAAAAGCTTTAGTAAAAACATTCATGTAACGCTTATGTAGTAGTAACCGATAAGTTATTCGGTAAAACAAGCATGTATTCTCACCCCAAAAATAGTTTAAGAAAACCATTAAAAATGAAAAGGTGGGGCTATGAACTCACCTTGATGTTGCAGAGAAACTAGCAGAAATGCAAATAATAATCACAGCACAACGGAGAATGGAACAGCTCGACCAAGAAGATGCAGCTTAATTTAACGGCTATATCCTACTACTTAGGATAATGAATTTGGGTTCCCCGATAATTGGTTACGTCAACGCGACACGTTGATAAAGGATTGAGGTTTCAAGTTGGATGAGTTTGGTGGGTGGTTAAATAAAATACACCGAAAAGAATACACAAAGTATGTAATATATTCCGTATATATTACATATGAAAAAGAAACAATTATATAATTCATGTGGTGAATTATATAATAAAGACAAACAAACAAAAGAATAAGTCGCAACATATATTACTTTACACGTATTATTTAATAAACGTACGAAAAATAATCGTAACAATATAATTCGACACGTTTTCGAAATTCACTTTACTAAATAAATAAAACGTTCTTGCATAAAAATAATCGTACGTTTTAAGGTTACGCATTAGGTAAACAAGGTTTCTAAAGTTTTTACGAAAGAAATGACTTTATTTTCTAGTCAGGAATTTATAAAATAACATATTATAAATTTATATTTTGTTTTCTTAACGGGTTGTAATTAAAATCATTGTCTCTTTTGTAAAAGTATATCTTAGGACTATATATATATTTGTCCTTTTTATCGGGTTTCTAAAATATTAGAATTATAGTAAAAATTACTAAGTATAGGAATTTATAGAAATTTCGGCATGACCTATTCGTTTATAAAACGTTTTCCATATTAACAAAACTCAACGTTTTTTCCCATTTTCAAAACAATCCGTGTTGCGAATTACTCTCGTTTCAATATATATTAACAAGGCTAAATAAATAAATACTAAAAATAGCAAAACCAAACACGCCCTTATAGGCTGTTAAACCCATAACCAAACGCACCCTTGTGGTGACAAACCACATAAACAAACACACCCTTGTGGGGCTGTTACCAAAACCAAAACCAAACACACCCACTGTTGGTGTTATTCCCAAAAACAAACACCCCTTTGGGGGCTGCTATAAAATGCAGAACCAAACGCCCCTTAGGGGCTGCCAAATCAGGAAACAAACACACCCTTATGGGCTGATAAAACGCAGAAACAAATGCCCCTCGCGGGTGGGCTGTCACCGAAACAAACACCCTTGCGGGTGTTGTTTAGAAAACCAAACACGCCTATGTTGGCTGAGAATCAAGCCAAACGCACCTTTGGTGCTGCCATGGCCAAACGCACCCTATGTGGGTGTTTATAACAAAACCAACCGCACCCTTTTGGTGAGGACACAAACAAACGCAGCCTAGCTGCAGCCCCGGACCCAAACGCACCCTTTTTGGTGAAAACCAAACACAGCCCTTGCTGCGAAATACAACCCAAACGGACCCATGGCTGGTGCAACAAGAAATGGACGCACCCTCGGTGCTTGTAACAAAAACGAACACACCTTTATTGGTGCAAGTAAAACCAAACGCGCCCATGGGTGGTGGTTTTTACAGCGAACCAGCCGCACCCCTTTTGGGTGGTGGATTTTATAAACCCAACGCACCCTTCTTTCGTTAACCACAGAAACTAACGCACCCTTCTCGGGTCATGGTGGCTGTGGTCGCGGTGGTGTTGGTGGTTGCGTGGTGGTGATGGTATTGTTGGTGATGGTGGCGTGGTGATGCTAAGGGTGCGACGATGGTGACAGCAGTGGCGGTGGAGGAGTGGTGATGATGGAGAGGCGCGTGGCGGAGAGTGGTGGAGTAGATCGGTAGAGGATCTATCTTTTTATATATTTTGGGTTCGCCGGAGTATGGCCGAAAAAGTGGCCGGCGGTGGTGGCGGTGGCCGGAACAACTCGCCGGAAAAGATGGAGGGGATGGAGGAGGAAGATGATGTTTGTGTCTGTGTTATATTTTTGTAAAAGTGATTTGAAAGTTTGTAAATTTATATATATATAATAAAGTTATAAAATGAAATGAAAATGGCTGAACGAATAAGCTGTAAATAAGCAAATATAAGCTGAATAAGCAAAACACTAAACAACCCTTATATAATAAATGTTGCAAATACAAATCGAAAAAGTCCCAAGGGCAGATGGTAGTGGAGAGTGGTGTTAAGGCATGTGTGTGTTGAGGGTGAGGTCGCAGGTTCAAGTCCCGGACCTTACCTTTTTAGAAAACATTTTTTTAACTTTTTGCAAAAACTTAAAGAGAAAGAGAAATTAAGCAACTTTTAAAAGGAACTTTTTATAAAACTTATAAATAAGCTAGAAATAAGCAAATGAAAAACTGAATTTTAAGCTAAAACACTAAATGAGCCATTATGCCATCTGTTTGGCTTTTAGAAGCTTTTACAAAGTTAAATAAGCTATAATAAGTGTTAAGAATCTAAAACAGCTAATGATTAACTCTTAATAAGCACTTTTGATTAACAATTAAGCTATATTACCTAAAGGATAAGCTAGAATCAGATAACGCAAAAGGGCTTACACTACTGATTTTTGCTAAAAGCTTTTATAAGCTAAACCTTAGATCAAATAAGCTTCTAAAACCTCAAATATACTTAAAAATCAAAACTAAGCTCAAAATAAGAATCCGTAATAAGCAGAAAACAAGGAAAAAGCAAATAAGCAGTTAACTAAACAGGCTAAAAGGTCATTTTTAAGCTAGAAAACCAATAAGCTAAACCTCAAAAGCTCAAAACAGATTAAGCTTATACTATAAGCTTCTTATGCAAGAAGTTTAAGAATCTAATTCGAGCTTATGCTAATGTAAATAGGCTTAAGAAAAAGAGCTTTTGATAAAAGAAATGACTTATGCCTTGACAGTTTTGAACCAAGGACACAAACCACAAATTGCAGACCTATTTGCTCACTTTATCCAAGACTTTTTAAAACTTAAATAGGCATAGAGTACCACTAAAACTTAGCTTATGCAGATCCAACAAATAAGCTTAATGAAAAAGGTTTGAAAACCACAGATTTAACCCACAAAGAGCTTAAACCTCAAAATTAGGTTTTAAACTTTGAAAACTTTTTAAAAACAGATTATAATGCTTCTAAATTGATGACCAAAGTGAGAAAATAGGTTAAAACTGATTCAAGCAACACTAACATGGGTTAGTGTGGCTTGTGCCAAACACCCATTTAAAATTCCAAATACCATTTTAAGCTTTAATAAAACTGTTTTAACCTAGGATTTTTGAAAACAGATTATAATCTAAGTATAGTGAGACTTAATAAGCAAAATCCAACAACTGATAAGCACTAGATAATAAGCAAACAGAATAAGCTATTTTTAGCTTTTTAGGACAGATTTTTGTCAAAACATAAACCAATGAGATTTAAACCATCAATAAGCACCAAATAGCAAATAAAGACAATAATAAGCATTAATAAGCACAAATAAGACAGAAATAAGCAGTGAATAAGCAAAACATTAAATAAACATAAAAGAAAATGAGAACATACTTTTTATTGAATGATCGTTGAGGGTACAATGCTTGGAAAGAAAAATGCTTATAACAAAGCTTGAAAACAGTGAATCTAACAATAAGCAGTAAGTAAACATGCTAGAAGAAAAGTTATAAGATAATAGATGCAGTAAGTAAAAATGTTGGAAGAAAAGTTATAAGATAAAAGATGTAGAGATATCTTCAAACGTGTATTCTTCCCCCTATTTCTAGGGAGATGTTGTGATGTGAAGCTGGAAATTCCTTCAATTCTTCCCAATCATACCAAAATTGCTTATGGAAAGCAATTATCGTTGCCAATCAATATTAAAACGTTGTTTGACTTTGTCCTTTACTGTTTACGCATTTACTTATCTAATAGGAGGCCTTGAATGTGCCCACGTGGCACTGGCGTGTGTCAGGGATGGAGTAAGAGAGAGTTGCACCAAGAGAGGGGTGGGTTTTAGCGCGTTTTGGGCCTTCACGCCAAATTCAGAATATTTAATTATGTTTCAAAATTGGGGGTTAAAGGATAACGGGTGTTAAGGGTTTGTTTGGTTTAAGGACTAACAGTGTTAATCCTTGGGGACTAACGGTGTAAATCTTCAAGGACTGGTGGTGTAAAAGGTCAGGGACTAACGGTGTTAGTCCGAAAGGACTAACGGTGTGATGTCTTGTGTAATTGGTTTTAATAGGGTTATGGGTTAAGGATTGGGCTTTTGGGCCGTTTGGTCCTTTTTTGTTTATTTTGGGTTTTTGGGTTTTTTAATGATAAATGGCTAGTTTTAACGGCTTAACGGGCTGACTTGGCCCATTAACTTGGTTGGGTTGGCCCAATAAGATGCGTACGCCTTTGGCTTTGGTTTTCCACGCTCTTTCTAATCCTGTGCTCGGTTTTGTCTGGTTTTTGCCTTGTTTTTGTCATTTTGTGAATATCCGTTACCTGCATAGTGAACAACAAAAAACAAGCATATATTTGGAATTTTATGTCCGTTTTTGGTTATTTAAGCTTATTTTATTAAGATAAAGGTATGTGTATTTAAGCACATACTAGGTGATTAGCTATCATTGGGCAAACGAACGTTATAGCATGTCAGAGCACAACATTTATACGAACACGAACACTTACGGTGCCTTAAATAAAGTGGCATATATATGAGTCTACGCAGCAGGTTCATGAACTTAGAGTAATCGTAAATCGTCGCATTTATACACATAGGAATATTTACGTTGCCTTGAATAAAGTGGTAACTCATACTTTGAACAATGGTAGTCCAACTATACTTAACTTTTTGTGACATTTTAGGGATTGAAATGGTCATGCATACTTTATAACTCTTTGGTTTATAACATTGATACATATGTTTTTGTGACTATATGAGGATTTAAACGGTCATACATACTTTACAAAACTTTGGTTTAACATCTATACTTAAACAAACGTATGAACTCACCAACTTTATGTTGACACTTTTTAAGCATGTTTTTCTTAGGTGAATTAGATGCTTGGCTTATGTGATGTGCATTGGAGTCTAAATAATTCAAGATTTCTTTTCAAATGACACAGTTAGAGGTCATTCTCTTATGACTCGTGCAATGGTATTATGAAGTAACGCTCCCAAACCCATATTCCGCTGTGACCCATTTTGGGGGGGTGTTATAGTGGGTAAGGCTTTAACGTGGTGGAACTCTCAGATCCGCACGTTAATTCAGAAAGTTTCTCTTAGTATGTCATGGAATGACTTTAAGCTTATGATGATAGAAGAGTTTTGTCCTAGTCATGAGATGAAAAAGTTGGAAACTGAGTTGTGGAATCATGTTATGGTCGGGGCTGGCCATGCGGCTTATACCAACATATTTCATGAGTTGGCTAGGTTAGTTCCACATTTGGTGACTCCAGAGAGTAAGAAGATTGAGAGGTACGTGTATGGCCTTGCTCCACAGATCCGTGGGATGGTGGCAGCAACAAAGCCAAAGACTATGCAGAAGGCTGTGCAGATTTCTGGTGCACTGACCGATGAGCATGTTAGGAATGGATCAATTAAGAAGGTTGAGAAAAGAGGATATGTGGGGGAACCTAGCAAGGATAAGAATGGTAGGTATGATAACAAGAGGACTAGGACTGGAAATGCTTTTGCTACAACTACAAACCCTGTAAGAAGAGAGAATACGGGTGCTTGGCCCAAGTGTACCACCTGCAACTCCTACCATGCACCCGGAGGGCCTTGTCGCACATGCTTCAACTGTAACTACCCGGGTCATTTAGCAAAGGATTGTAGAGACGTGCCTAGGCATGTGAATCTCGTCAATACTAGAAACCCAACTGCTAGGGCATGTTACGAGTGTGGTATTACCGACCATGTCAGGTCAGCTTGTCCTAGATTGAATAGAGCACAAGGACCGAGGGGAAACTATCCAAACCAAGTTGTTGCTAATAACGAGGGTCAAGGTCATGGAAACCAAGGGAACCAAGCTAGGGGTAGGGCATTCATGTTGGGAGCAGAGGAAGCTCGTTAGGATCCGAACATTGTGACGGGTACGTTTACTTTAAACAATCATTTTGCCTCTACCCTATTTGACTCTGACGCTGACTATACCTTTGTTTCTACAACTTTTATACCTCTGTTAGGCATAGAGCCCAGTGAATTAGGTTTCAGATATGAGATTGAGATAGCTAGCGGGTAGCTAGTAGAGATTGATAAGGTTATTAAGGGTTGCAAACTAGAAATCGAGAGCCATGTCTTTGACCTTAATTTGATACCATTCGGGCATGGGAGTTTTGATGTGATTATAGGTATGGATTGGTTATTTAATCATAAAGCTGAAATAATTTGTCATGAGAAAGTAATAAGGCTACCCCTACTAGATGGCAAAGTGCTTAGAGTATTAGGAGAGAAACTGGAAGAGAGAGCGAGACTTTTGATGAGTGCTAAGGCTAGCGATAAGAGTCAAGAATAGATAATAGTAGTGAGAGATTTTTCCGAGGTATTCTCGGATGACCTATCAGGATTGTCGCGTGCTCGGGAAATCGAGTTTCGAATTGAGTTAATTCCTGAAGCAACGCCGGTAACAAAGTCTCTCACTCGTTTGGCACCTTATGAATTGGAGGAGTTGTCGAGACAACTCAAGGAACTACAAGACAAAGGTTTCATCCGACCAAGCTCATCGCATTGGGAGTGCCGGTATTGTTCGTTAAGAAAAAGGATGAATCCTTTAGGATGTGTATTAACTATAGAGAGTTGAATAAGTTGACCATTAAGAATCGTTATCCACTCCCTAGGATAGACGACTTATTTGACCAACTTCAAGGATCATAATAATTCTCCAAGATGGACCTTAGATCTGGATACCATCAGCTGAGAGTGCATGAGGATGACATTCCAAAGACCGCGTTTAGAACTCGTTATAAACATTTCAAGTTCACAGTAATGCCCTTTGGTTTGACTAACGCACCAGCGGTATTTATAGATCTAATGAACCGAGTATGTAGGTCATATCTAGACAAGTTTATGATAGTGTTTATTGATGATATCTTGATTTACTCTAAGACTCGGGAAGAGCATGAGATACATTTAGGATTGGTGTTAGAATTGCTCAGGAAAGAGAAACTGTATGCTAAGTTTTCTAAGTGTGAGTCTAGCTAAGAGAAGTGTAGTTTCTTGGGCATGTGATAAATGGTAATAGGATTCATGTAGACCCTAGTAAAATTGAGGCTGTTAAGAATTAGAAAGCCCAAAGAACACCATTTGAGGTTCGTTCTTAGGATTGGCAGGATATTATTGTCGATTTATTAAGGACTTTTCTAAGATAGCTAAGCCGCTTACTGTCTTGACTCAGAAAAGTAAAACCTTTGGCTGGGGTGAGGAGCAAGAGAATGCATTTCAAACTTTGAAGGATAAGTTGTGTAATGCACCTGTTCTAGCTTTCCCCGATAGACCATAAGATTTTGTAGTGTATTATGATGCATCAGGCCTAGGATTGAGATGTGTGCTGATGCAAAGAGGAAAAGTGATAGCCTATGCGTCTAGGCAGTTGAAAATTCATGAGAAGAATTATACCACCCATGATTTGGAGTTGGGTGCGGTCGTGTTTGCACTTAAGATTTAGAGACATTATTTGTATGGGACAAAGAGTGTCATATATACGGATCATAAGAGTCTCCAGCATATCTTTAGTCAGAAGGAGTTGAATATGCGACAGCGTCGCTGGATAGAGTTGTTTAGTGATTATGACTGTGAAATTTGCTACCACCCTAGTAAGGTAAATGTAGTGGCTGATGCACTAAGTAGGAAAGTGACAGTGAAACCTAAGAGAGTTAGAGCTATTGTAACACCCCCAAAAATGTGTCGCAGCGGAAATGTTTCTGGGGGCGTTACTTCATAATACAACAGCACAAGATACAAGAGAACGACCTCTAAATGTGTCGTTTGAAAAGTAATCTCG
>BQNB010110587.1:10106-22526 GCA_026074375.1 Tanacetum coccineum | reverse complement strand
CGAACGAGCGGATCGAACTAGCGGGATCGAACTAGAGGTTCGAACGAGCGGACCGAACGAGCGGACCGAACGAGCGAACCGAACGAGCGGACCGAACGAGCGGACCGAACAAGCGGAATCGAACGAGTGGGATCGAACGTGGAATTTTTTTTTGACCGAACGAAATTTTTTTTAGAAAACTTGTATGACGAAAAGGGTTTCAGTAAAACAGCCATAACTTTTGATCCGTAAGTCCGTTTTAGGCCCGTGACCTCTCAAATCGAAGAGAAAAATGAGATGGATCACGCTCTTATGGAAGCGTTAATAGCAGATGAAGATGCCATGGATAAGGAGGTTAAAGACAGGGTTAAAGACCACAAAAGAAAGCATGATAGTGATGATGATGAAGACGGTGACGATGATGAAGGCCCTTCAGCTAGATCAAACCAGGGTAAGTCAACAAAAAAGAGAAGACACGATTCAGGTGCTTTTGGGTTAGCTCAACCTCCTCCTAAAGATGATGAGTAAAGTTCGAAGAAACCACAGGAATCATGTGGGAGACTTGCAGCTCGGAATTGAGAGCTATCAAACAAAGGTCAACCTCGAACGTCCTAATTGGGATGCAACTGACTATTCCTTCAAAGAAGATTATACGATTGTCCCTAAACCAAGAGTCGTTTATTACAGAGTCGTATAATGATCAGTGAAAGGTTGATGTGGCTGAATGAGATACACAAGTTTAGTGATGGGACGTTGACAGGTCATGGGGAAAAGCTGGATCACCTGTTAAAGACCTTTCATCTGTTCGACGTACAATAAGGGCATAGAGACTAGGAAATGGTCAGAGGATGACAAGAGGAGGAGCAAAAACTTCATCATAGCGATCGAGAAAAGACTACAGATCAAGAGGATCTTTTGAAGTCTGGAAAGCTTTATTGGGAGGAAGAATAATGATATTGAACTACAGGAGAATGATCAACAGAACAACGTGTCGTTCTATGTCCGTTATAATAAAAGGTTCAATTATTGTCTTATTGATAATAATATTCTCTTGTACATTTGTAAGTAGTGAATCTTTTCCTGATTAAGTGTAGGAATAACTTTATATCCTATCAAACGATTGAGAGGAGCAATTATATGTTTCTTACACGACCATTTGGGGAATTATGGCTCCAACTTTTCTTCCAAGTTTTATATAACATATTTAAATAAAATCAATTTGATCATCCAAAATGTCAAAGGGTTTAAAATTTTTGATAAGGGAGAAAATGTAGATTTAAAATATGTCGTATAAATAATAATCGTGATTATTAGGACTCATGTATATACTCCGCCTAAACATGCTAAACAATTTCAAATACCGAAGCACATTTTGAGAGGGAGCATTTCTAAAAAAAAATCAAAAAACGATCGAGGTACTAAACACTTTGATATTTATATCATAAGTACCTTAATTGAATTTTCAATTGGGTTTTATGGAAACGGAGATACTGTACCAAAAGGACCGACCATGCATTTTACTTTATTAGGAGTTATAGGTGGTAAAGGTTTGGTACAATTCCCAATGATTCCAGCCAACAACCGGAGGATATAACCATGACAATCCACTACGTTAGTGTAGAAGTCCTTAGGTTATGACATATAAAAGAGTAAAAGTAAGGAATAAGGAAATGTGCGACTAAAATGGAGCTTAGTACTGGAATAAACCTACAAGTCTAGTCTTAGTCATGAAGTCTTGGTTAGCACTTGAAGGGGTTGGAGATTAAAAATAATTGTATGGATAAAGGGTGTAAAGAAAGAAGCCCTCCATTCACTTTAGGCAGAAACCGGGGTCATACATATGCTGCAAGAATCACATAAGATGATTGCTGACATTGAAGGTCGAACATCATGGACCAGTGTGGATGCAAATTGCACTACCCTCCCTACGCCACTCGAATCTCATCAAAAGATTTCTGTCTTCATTCTCCACGGAGACTAAACAGTTATCTATTTACTTCTCACTTGAGTTAGTTGATCTGAAAGGTGGCAGTCAGCTCCCAGAATCCGATTACTAGACCCAAAACGCACTATTAAGTCTAGAGCCAAAAAGATCGTTAATAATTCGTTAGGACAACATATCCAAATTCTCTTGTCTTTCACACATGTGGAAACATGACTATCCTAGATTCCTACGCATTATCCTTCGTGGAATTAGCCAGAACAATCCGAGTGAAATTGAAGAATTTCACAATGAGGATGGAAATCCTGCTGAGCCTTCATCAAACATGCTTTGGTGGAGACTTGTGCGAATCTACAGATCAAACTTGTGTCAACTGGAAAGCAACGATGGTGCGATTCTACGTGAATCAAACTTGTTCCAGGGAATGAATTGACGGTTATTGAACATTTGACAAACAATCAAAACTCTCAAAGTGTTACAAAATATTTTCATATCTAACACTAAGACTGAAGTTTCAAATCAATTTTCTCTTTATTGCTAACTGTTTCATTACAGAATCATTTAAAGATGGAGATGGAAATGGAGTTACCAGTAACAGAAATGTCAAGTCAATCACCAAATGCTAAGACACGACCTACACTTGTTATGAAGTTATGAAAGATCTCATAAAGGTGTCAAAGCTTCCGCAAACTCTGATATCATAAGTTCTTTCACAAGTGCACAAAATGGCGATACATTACAAGATGATGTAAGATTATGGTTGGCTGATGATCTCAAGAAAGCTCAAGATCATAATCAAAGACAAGTCAATGATAAATCAAAAGATCTCTGCCACAAACGTACAAGATATTAAAAGGAAGAATCTTATCTCTAAGGCTAAAGAAGTAAGTGATTAAGTTTAGTATTTTCAGGGGTGACCTCCCTTAGGGGGAGATTGTTAGATGTTAGAAAAAGACTCGGTCACCCAGTGTATTTAACTGTTTATTAATAGCTCGTAGTTAATAGTTTAATGTATGACTTTTCGCGTAAATTTACCGGGTACTAATACCCCGAATTTTGTAAGAACTATATATACTCTTCAACTTTAGAAGAAGGTAGCTAGTCATTATTCATTTTCCATTTTCCATTTAATCACACTTGATTTTCTTCTCAGAAACTAGCCAAGTTCCAAGAATCGACCTCGTGTTATGATATATGATTATCACCCAATTCATGGAGTGGACAGCTTCCGAATCCTCTTTCCTGTAATCCTTTGATATCTGTCCATGTTGATCTTTAAGGATTTAATCGAAGGCTCCATTGGTTTCTGAATAACGGCTATCAGTGGAGCCTTAGAATTTTCTTTAATTATGTTCGAGTCTTCATCATGTCTCTTCTGCTGATTCGCCATGAATTTTGGTCAGTGATTCCTCCACAAACGATCTTGGATTAGGGTACGAAGCATTTTTTGTTGTGTTTCGTTGGGTGAATCCTGGTCTTGTTGCTTTTGTATTGTCCTCCTTGTTGGCTAGATCTAGGGTGCACCAACCTGTATCTAGTAAGCTTCTTTCATGGGTTTTCACTTCTTCTTTGACGTGCGGCAGTATTTGGTTTGTAGTGTAGGGTCCTGTCCCTTTGCATAGTTGCATCCAACAGGAGAAAAGCTATACACTTTTTTTTTTTTTTTTTCTTATTTACTTTCTTATTTTCTCTTCCTAGGACTGTTGAGTTGGGCTTGGTATGGCCGCTAGTCATTCAGACAGTTTTAGTACTTACTGTCTTTGAGGATATTCCGTAGTGCCATTCTGGGAGTTTTCAACCATCTCTTGTATGTACTTCTTGCATCGGCCAGTAGTTTTAGTTGGAATGACATCTTTATGAATCAAGTGATTTGTCTTAGTTGGAACATCAAGCCCATTGTTAGAACAAGATGACTCCTGTATTATAGTCAAATAGTCGTTGGGGGCATTTCTTCAAGGTTCTTTAATCTTTTCCCAAGCTCGAAAAAAGGTTTTTGTTTGGTTCTTGCTAAAAGTTGTTAATCTCCTCCATTTTCTTGGAAGTACGAGTAGGTGGACAATACTTATTTAGGAACTTCGTTTTTAGGGTTTCCCAATTTGTAATTGAACCTGATGGTTCGTTCCTTAGCAAACGACTTGCGGCTCTTGTTAGGGACATGGGGAAAGCTCGGAGCATTATTTGGTCTTGAGTCACTTCGAGAATATGGAATATGTAAACGATCTCAAGAACTTTTTCAATGTGTTCGTTTGCGTCTTCATGTTCCGAACCGCTAAAAGTATTTTCGCGAAGTTCTTTGAGAAATTTCCGTTTTAATTCAAAGGGAGTTTTTTTCATTTATTTTGGGCCTAAAAACTCCCGATCCATAATTCCCACGGGTCTTGCTCATGTATTGCTCCATTGTTTCCGTCATAATTTCTGTAGCTTCTTCCTTTGAACATTCTTCGATGTCAGAAAAAAAATCAAATTCGGGTGAACTCGATTCTACAAGACTAGGTGTATCAAAAAGCCTCCTTTTAGAGCGAAAATTCCGTTCTGGGTTATCAAAAGGTGTAAATAGTTCCTTAGTGGAACTCCTTGTCATGCACTACCTAAAACAGAAGACAATAAATCGGTAGGATAGGCTTTGAAACGAAAGGATACAGAAAATTAAACACGGATATTAAATTTCAGCTCTGTTACTATGTCAGGTGATCGATACACCGTATTCAATTGAATTGAATATGCCGTATAGATCTGTTGAGGTTCAATACGTCGTATTGAGTTTGCAAAATACGCCGTATTGTTTGGAAGAATAGAATACATTTTTTAGACTACAAAAGTTAATACGCTGTCTGGGTAGAAGGTTTTATACGTTGTATCCAACTAGTGGATACGCCGTATCAGGTGATCAACCAGAACATAATGCTTTTAAAAACAATTAAATAATGCATGAATTTAAACAGACAATTAATCACACAATCAAAATCAAATTATGCTAATTAAATTATTCTAAGTTAAGGGTTAAAAATACTAATAAAAGTAAAGATTAAACAATTCTCAATCCCCGGCAACAACGCCAAAAACTTGATGTGCTGTTGTAGTGGTGTTTATTTATATTCTTAAGTTTTAAATTTATATTTAGCTGACTTAACCAAAAACAACACCTTAACGGGCAGTGTACCTGATCGAATGGAGTTTCATAGAAAGTAGGGTGTCGAACACTAAGAGCGAGGAAGTTAACCTTATATTCTATCAGTATTTTAGTTAAACTATTGTTAAACCTATGCTACCTATTTTTAATGATAAATAAGGGGTTTTTAGCCTGAGAGACTGGCACAGGTTTGGTGGTGACAATACACAATAAACACAAAAGATAAAAGAGTGGTACAAGCCAAATGATAGAAAACTATATTAGCCATATTAAATCGAATTAAATGCTGGTTTATTTGTTTAGTGCAATGACTGCTTATCTCGAGGCGGCATATCATTCTTAAGACTTAGGCGGGACATCATCCTAAGACCTAAACACGTTGAATCCTGTCACAATTAACGCATACGCATAAAGCATCCTTTTAGTATAATTATAATCTATCTTAGGGATTAAAGCAATGGTGATCTAGTTAAACCCTAGCATATCGGGACTTTACCCACTTACTGCTTGACGGTATTTTATATACTTGTTGTTCACTGCCCTATTCTTTACCAATTAATTAAGAACGTACTTGTTGGAATATACGGGTCACCTATGCTCACTAATCTAAAGGCAAAGATAGAACATTATTTGTGATCCAATTGGTCGAGATATATAAAACACGATATGAAAAGCTATCTCGGTATCTAGATTACTTGGTCAGTATCACTAGACCCAATTGAATGATAGGTCGCATATTCAAGCACATAGAAAAGTACTAGGTGATAAACATAATTAAACATCCAACGATAAATTTAGCATCTGGATTAAAACAAACCAAACATTAAATCTTCATTCATAACCATTGTAATTATATAGGTGTGATCAATTAACCAAGGTAAACTAAACGTTTTACTGAACGATACCAAAAATAAATGATTACAAGAGTATAGGAATTACACGGTGTCTTCTATGGAATTTGGTTTGATGCATGACCTTGGTTGCTATTCTTCACTCTATAAAATCGACTTTTGAGTTTATGGTATAGAGAATATAGTTTTGCACACTGAAAACTTGTTTTTGAGTCTTCTATTTATAGTGTCTGAAAAAGAGTCGATACGCTGTATTGAGCTAGGTCAATACGGTGTATAGGTGTGTATTCCTTGGAGTGCGCGCTACGTTCACAATCAATCATATATATCTTTCCATTATTACATTTAATGCATGATCTTTGATTGTTTGACCAGCTGGATACGGCGTATGTAGGCAGTAGGATACGCCGAATTGGGAATTGAACAAATGCGTTTTCTTGTGAAGTCCAGGTGCTGATACGCCGTATCTTCTTTGCTGGATAAGACGTATGTAGTCAAAAATAAGCAATCTTCAAATATCATTGTTTAAGCTCCAAAATGTGCACCTTTTAGCATGTCTTCACAAAACACTCCATAATTACTGCAATTATCAACTTTAAGCGATTAAATAACAATTCTTTGCAATAATTATATAAAATGGGTAAATTACTTGAGAAAAATGATGGTATAAATGTAACGTTATTTGATGTGATTACAAGCCTATGGTAATTTATATGCTATGACCGGTAATGAGTGTTAATTTTCCGTTTCTCATAGTTGTTATAATTTATTATACACTCGAGAGAAAGAGAGAATCCCAAACACTTATGTAAGGTGCTAGTATATATTATCCGTGCTTTTAATTATGAGGTCTAGAAGGTTGTGTTGTAAAATGCTTTTAAAGAGTAAGTTAAATGTCTCCAATTGTGCTATTCTCTAGGTAGAAAAGCTCATTTTCTTAAGGACAAGCAAATCCTAAGTGTAGGGGTATTTGATGAGGTGTCATTTTATATACTTTTTTAAGGCCATTTAACCCCCTAAATCATGCAAATATGCCCAGATTATGTGCTTAATAATTTGTTTTCAGGTTTTTAGTACTTGGATGACATTTGTAGGAAATACACGTAACTTTGGCTCATTTGGAGAAGAAACGGACAAGATTATGACTCTATACCAACAATCATAAAGAATTA
This sequence comes from Tanacetum coccineum, assembly GCA_026074375.1. Lineage (NCBI taxonomy): Eukaryota > Viridiplantae > Streptophyta > Magnoliopsida > Asterales > Asteraceae > Tanacetum > Tanacetum coccineum. The sequence goes on along the minus strand of BQNB010110587.1, from coordinate 15,452 downwards.
TGCATATAGAGTGTGGAGACAGCGTCGCCATCATAAAGCAACGACATCAGGATCTTCATCATGACGCCGTCAGAGATCTAGCGATGGCATCAGGATGTGACCGACTTAAAGAGGATCTAGAATCATCCACGTGGCGACGGCGTCACAGCTATAAAGCGGCGCCCTCACATTATTTTCAATATATATAAAAAACCAATTTTAGGGTTTTAAGTGTGTAACTTTGTATAACTTTTGAGAGATGAATCCTAGTTAATAATAGCAGCTTTTTAGGTCGTTTTTAGGGCCTCAAAACCCAAGTTGTACACTACCTATTAACCATGTTTTAATCAAGTAAGATTGTTTATCATTAATCATTCAATATCTCTATGTGTTGTTTGATTGATTTATTCTCTTACTTTTTTTATAACATGCTAGGCTAAACCCTCCTTTGTATTTACTTATAATTTCATGAACTTAGGTTGTAGATCCTTTAATGTTGCTTCTTGTTGATGCATGGCCAAATAGGCCTCTAGAAACTATCCACAAATATTAAATTGACATAGACTCTATGAAACGCGAGTGGTGTAGAAAGGATACCATCGTAATAGTCTTCTACTACATTACCCTAAAATGTTAATCCTTCTAAAGAAGATTTCACATTCATTAATATACGCCATTAACGAATAATAATAGGACGTCGGGTTCTAGTAATTTGTTCATGACTTAGGAAATACTTACACAGATCATCACAAGTGGTGGAACAAAGCACAGATCTAAGGAGAATCAACTGATTAGTAGTGCATGATTAGGTAAATACATCTTTTTGTCATAAAGTTATCACCATTAGTATAGATTATATTTAGTTTAATTAGCTAAAACAAACAACCTCTCAAATCATGATATTTATTTGCTTTCTTAAAAATATAAAAACACAAAAAGAATCTGTTAGACCGTGTTCGAGCCTTCCTAACCTATTCCCCTAGAGAACGATAACAACCCCCCGAGTCTTGCCTTACTACACTACAACGGTTAGGTACTCTGCCTAAGGGATTGTAAAGCTTACTATGAAGTCTTCACAACCTCTACATCATTTATCTATACGAGTTTCCACATTAGTTTAGATTTAATATAGTTATTAGTTTAATTAGTTTAAAACAAAACCCCCTTTAAAACCGAGATATTAATGTCTTTCACTAAATATAAAAATACAAAATTAATCTTCTTTCAAACCTCTAGACCTTAGTTACGGTTAGTTCGAACCTTGACACGTTATTCCCCCAGAGAATGATAACAATCCCTCGAGTCTTGCCTATACTACACTACAACGGTTAGGTACTTTGCCTAGGGAGTTGTAAAACTTTTGTGGTTTACAACGACCACATCAAGAGGAAGTAAAACAAACGAAAAACAAAGACACAACATGGCAAATATATATGACAGGGCACACACGAAACATGACAAGGAAAAAACATCTCTAAGGCTATCACCTAACCAACTAATCTAATTTTGGCCCTCCACTCGTTCCTATCAAAGGTTATGTCATCGGACAAGAGTAGCTCATTCATGTCAAGCTTTACTCTATCCTCTGACCTAAGTTTTGGTCTACCCCTTCTCTTCATGCCGTCGACTACCAAAGCTTCTACTCTCCTAACTGAAGCTGACTGTTTGAGTCTCACCGTGGAGGTTTTCTTTCAGGAGCAAAAAAGTAGTGGGGTTTATTCCCTAAGGCAAAGGTTTGAGTCTTGCATACTGACCAATTGGATGTCACTGTAAGCTCGAATCATTAACAACTAATTTGTTGTTCTAAAAAGACTAGTGCTCCTCTCCCCTTCCCAGATCAAATCTCCAAACCTCCCACTCCCCTAACTACCACCCTCTCTCCGCTCCGCGCGCGATAGTCCTCCGCCGTCCGTCAAACGCCCTATCCACCGCCATCTCGCACTCCTCCCCATCGCCCGAAAAGTGACATCCACAGCCCCAATTTCCTTCGTATCACCCCCCAACCTCCGCGGTTCATTTGCCCTTCAGTCTCCCTCCCATCCACACTTCCCCCCACCGATCGGCACAGCCGATTCTCGTTGATTAAGTCCCCTCTGCTCAGTCACCCCCCCCTCCCCTGCCCACTCTCCCCTGTATGGCCCCCCTAACTCGGGCCCCCGCGAGAACTCCAGGCTCCCCACCGACAACGACAACCACCACCAATACCCCCCACCTCATGGACACCACCAACACACGCCCAAACCCCAACCAGTTCCACACCGCCATCCCCGGCCACATCCACGCCGGCTGGTATCGTTACCAAACTATCCTGCCTAAGGCCCACCTACCCCCACTCCACACCAGAGAGCCCACGCAACAGATACTAGCGAACAGCAATCTGCAGACGAGCCATGCTTAGTAACTACATCTATTTGTCATCAAGAATAACCCCATCGTACCTCGCATTCCACTTACGTTATAAATAGCTAAAAAAAAACCACCTCTCAAATCAATTGCTGATAAATTTGCATTCTATAAAAATATAAAAACCCCAAGAATCAGTAAGACCGAGATCGAGCCTTCCTAACTCAATTCCCCAAGAGACCGCTAACAACCCCCCCGAATCTTGCCTACTACACTACCCCGGTTAGGTTATCTGCCTAAGGGAAATGGTAGCACTTACTCAAGAAGTCTTCACACCTCTACATCATTTATCTATAATAACGAGTTTCCACATTAGATTATAGATTTAATATAGTATTAGTTTAATTAGTTTTAAAACAAACCCCCTTTAAAACCAGATACTACAGTCTTTCCACTAAATATCAAAATTACAAAATTAATCTGCTATCAAAACCTCTAGACCTTAGTTAACGGTATTCGAACCTGACCCGTTAATCCCCCAGAGAAAGATAACAATCCTCGATCTTGCTATACTACACTACACGGTAGGTACTTTGCCTAGGGAGTTGATATAACTTTTTGGTTTACAACGACCATCATCAAGAGGAATAAATCAAACGAAAAACAAAGACACAACAGGGCAAATATATAGACAGTGGCACACACGCAGGCATATGAAGAAGCAGAAACATGACAAGGAAAAACACATCCTAAAGGCTATCACCTAACCAACTAATCCTAATTTTGGCCCTCCCCTGTTCATTATCAAAGGTTATGTACAACGGACAAGAGTACTCATTCATGCAGCTTTACTCCTTCCTCTGAACCATAAAATTTTGGTCTAACCCCTTCTCTTCATGCCGTCGACTACCAAAGCTATCATACTCTCCTAACTGAAGCTTGACTGTTTGAGTCTCACAAACCTGGAGTTTTCTTTCAGAGCAAAAAGAAATGGTGTTTATTCCTAAGGCAAAGGGTTTGAGTCTTGCATACTGACCAAATTGGGATGTCACTGTAAGCTCGAATCATTAACAACTAATTTGTTGTTCTAAAAAGACTAGTGCTGACTGTGATCTTCTCCTGACATGCCCGAACCACCTCAACCGTCCTTCCCTCATCTTATTGATGATAGTCTCCACTTTCAGCTCCACTTTATCACTTCATTAGGAATCAATGTCAAGCATTACCATAAGTCACTTAACATCTTACCATCCGCAACTATCCATCATATTAGCTAGAGCTTTCGTAACAAGCCACCCACACAACATAGAAGGTCTAATTGCCACTGAAATTTTCCCTTCAAACTAGAGCGGGACATTTCTATCACAAAGGACTTTTGCCTCTGCCCTTCACTTCAGCCATGTTGCTTTAATACGGTAAGATACGTCTTCATCGATCCTCCCAGATTTATGAAACATCGATCCGAGATTTCTAAAAGACTCCCTAGGTTGTAAGATCTTATCTCTAATACAAATATCTACTTCTTAGTTTTTGGCAATCTCAACGTTACCGAAGTCACATCTTAGATATCTAGTCTTCTTTTAGCTGATCCTTAGGCCGTGGTCTTCTGGTGCTTCTCTCCGGTTCTCAAGTATGTTGTTTAAACCTTCCACTGATTCAAAACAAGCCCAATAACATCAGACGAAAATCAAGCACCATGAGATGTCCTCATGAATCCCTCTCGATAGCTCATCCAGGATTAAATAAAATAAGTATGGGCCAATTGCTGATCCCTGATGTATCCCTACTTCCACAAGAAAAAACTTTATGTTTCCATATAAGGTTCGTATCCAGGTCTTTGCATCATCATACATATCCCTAATAACCTTAATGTATCTCCTTGATGCTCCTTTGTCAATTAGGGTCTTTTAGATCAACTCTCGTAGTACGCTATCATACGCCTTTTCTAGATCTATGAATGCTAAATGCCGGTCTCTTTGATTCTCTGTGTACTTCTCTATAAGGCTTCTAATAAGGTGTATTGCCTTAATCAAGGATCGTCCAGGCATAAAACCAAACTGGTTCTCAGACACCATAGTCTCTCTTTGCATCCTTCTCTCGATCACTCTCTCCCAAAGCTTCATGGTGTGACTAAGAAGCTTGATACCCCTATAGTTGTTGCAAACTTGCGCATCGCCTGTGTTTTGGAAGATAGGGATGATGCCACTGAGTCTCCAATCTTCAGGCATCTTCGCACTTATGAAGATCTTGTTAAAGAGGCTAGTAAGCCATCTAATACCCTCATCCCCTAGGCTTATCTAAGCTTCTATGGGTATTTGGTCTGACCCTACTGCCTTATGTTTCCCTATCTTCTATAAGGCAATCCTTACTTCGGTCTGGATAATCCTCGAGTGGTAACAGTTGAAATACGACACTATGCAAGGGTCCACAGCTTTTTTACATCCCTGCGGTTCTCTCATTTTGAAAAGAGAGGAAAAGTGTTCTCCTTATCTTTTCTTGATCTCTTCCTCGTCTATAATTGTTTGACCTCCTTCGTGTTTTATAAAGAATATATCCCCTAGATCCCTTCTTATTCTCTCTCAGGCTTTTTCAATCCTGAAGATATCATTTGCTCCCTCTTTAGAGTCTAATTTCTTGTATAGTTCTTCATACGCCTTATCTTTCGCCTAGGCTACGCCTTTTTTTAGCTTTTCTCTTAGATTTGTAATACCTCTCTTGCGCCCTAATATGCTTCTCTTGATTACCTTCCCAACACGAAAGTAGCTCTCTAAACCTTGCTTGTTTCACCGTGACTTTAGATTGCACCTCTTCACACAACCACCAAGATTCCCTATGAGCCATATGGGTCTTTGATTTCCCAATAGCCACACCAAGGGAATCCTTCACCGCTCTTTTTCGATTCTTGCAAGGGTGTTCCATATAGAATCTTTATCGCCAGCAGATATGGCCTCTATTTGTGTAGAAACACCCTATGAAGCTCTTAATTTGAAAGCCTCCATCACGTCACCATTGAGGTCCTTCCAT
>BQNB010110586.1:0-22526 GCA_026074375.1 Tanacetum coccineum | reverse complement strand
ATTTCCTGTTAAGCCAAACGCACCCTTTCGCTGGTGAACAGTAACCCGGATAGCCTAGCTGCTGTCCCATCGAAACAAACACCCTTTTATGGTGTTATAACAAATCTAACCGCACCCTTTTTGCTCGAGAACGAAACCAACGCACCCTTTGTGGTGAGGAGTGGTGGTGATGATGACTTGTTAATGATGGCAGCGGTGGAGCTTGGTTGGAGATGGGAGTGGTGGCGTCGTCGGTGTGGTGGTGGCAGTGGTTGTGGCGTGATGATGGCAGCAGTGGTGGTGTTAGGGGTGGCTGAGATGGTGATGACGATGTAGGGTGGTGGGTGGCCGGCTGTGGAAGTGAGGATGGCGCGTTGGTGGTGGTGTGGCGTAGAGGTGGTGTTGGCAGCGAGGGCGGCGACGTGGTGATGATGGTGATGGTGTGGAGGTGGTGTTATGGTGGGCTGCGGTGGGGAGGCAGCCGGAGGAGGTGGAGGCGCGTGGCGGCGAGTGACAAGGGGGATCGAGTAGATCGGGTCGCGAGGAATATTTTCGGAGTTGGCCGGAAAAGTCCGCCGGAAAAGTTTTCCGGCGGCGGCGGCGTGGTGGTGACCGGAATCCGGCGGCTGGCCGGCGGGAAGGGTGGCCGGAAATATTTTGGGAGAGAGAGAGAGATATAGTGGTGTGTGTTTTATTTTTTATATAAATGAATTGATATATATAAATTTTATATATATATTAAAAGTTAAAAGAAAAGTGATAAGTGTTTAATAGTTGGGGGGTCCTTGTGTAAATATTTCCAAGGGGCCAAAAGTGTAACATTTGAGTAACTTTTATAAATATTGGTTCGGGACTCATTTGGACTAGTTAACGGTCGATTCAATACACGAAACTTGCGCCATTGTTTTCCAAATCATTTTTCTGATAAAAATGAGTATTTACTTGATAGTATTTCATAAATATTTTTATAACATTTATAAAAATATCCGTTATTTATTTGGTGAACCGGTTACGTCTCGTCCGAAATAAATAAAAAAATAAAAAAAATAATAAATTTCTAACCCATATATTCGCGTTATCAACAAACGTTTTCGAATAAAATGATGACTAAATTTATTAAATATTTTTATTTAATAAAACTGTTAATTAAATATAATTTAATTATTTTCTCGTTTCTAAATCTTGCGAGGGCATTTCAGTCACTTTCTGACTGTTTTCGGGTCTCGGTCAAAACTAAAAAGTTGTCCGGAATGTCGTTTTATATCGAATTGCTTTAGAGTCCGAATCGTGAAAACGTGATTTAGCGGTTCGTTTTTGATAAATTCTATGAATTAAATTATTTCCTTTTTTCGTTTTCGAATCGAATCATTTAAAAATAAATTTTATAAACGACAACATGTAATAATAAATATGATTTATTATTTAAATATGTTCCGAAAATTGACGGTTGTTATACATAGTTTGCGTGTAAATGGTATCTTCCAATCCAAATCGTACAAAGGTTCGACACCAAACGCTCTAAATTAATTACCTTTATGAAACGGACAAAGGCAAAGCGTTTACCTGATTTAGATCTCTTAAATGGAATGAAACATCTACAACCGTACCATAATCGCTACACACTTTCATTTGAGTTATGGAAATTATGACCGCTCATGATTAAAGAAAAAAACGAAAACCCTAATCCTAATGAAACAGGTCGAACCAAATAAAAGGAGATTAAAGATCAATAATCAGATGTAAATCACCCTAATCAAATGATATTGAGTGAATGGTGATCAAACAGGAAAAGGATTGTCGATAGAAATCAAAACCCTAACCTAATGACACGTCGAACCCAATACCACAAGTTTAAAGGACTCGAATCAGAGAATAATTTCAATAATCAAATGTTATTCAGTGATTGGTGATCAAACAGGAATAGGATCAACGATTGAATCAAACTCATTTTGGATCAACGATTGAATAGGATCAACGATTGAACCAAATAGTTATTGTATAGAAATCGTTTGGTAGAAAGAGGATCGGTGTAAAGAGGATCGGTGGAAAGAGGATCGGTGGAAAAAAATAGTGATGAATGCGGTCTTGAAGTCTTCATATTACACTCGGCCTAACACCTTGTCAAGAAAACCAAGTGGGTGTCTGGTCTCATGGTATGGGTATCAAGGGATTATTCTCTTTGTTTGATTAGTGGGTTTGGTACTCAAATACGGGTTCAATCCAATTTCTAAACCCACCAAGTGTAACGGGTTTATAAACTCATACCAATTACCATACCATAGTCATTCCCTTATTTAACTAAGCAACCCCCAAGATTTGACATCGTTCTACTTGGTGTTTTGTCACCTGGTTCATGAAATCGTCCAAATGTACAATAAGAATGACACGGATTCTTAGAAAAATATTAATTAAGTTTTAAAATCATTATGATTGATGAGTTGGTTAAAGCTTTAATGTACTTGTAAGTAGGTTTATAATTATACATTATCTTACAAAAAGCCTGCATAACTTGCCTCAAGCAGGCCAAAAGGTCAGAAACCGTAATTAAATAAAAGATTACAACGGATGTCAAGATAGCCTAACTGACTCATGGATTTTAGGATTGTAATTGTAGCACAATGATACCAAAACGCATGTACCACTGAATAAACATGGATTTTAGGTTCATGATGCTGTTACAGGTTACACTGTTCACTCATTTTGCAAAAAAAGTTTGATATTAACACTACACATTTGTATTGTATATTTAGAGACACAACATACAAACATGTTAATCTGAACTTCCTAGATAAATGGCTGAAACAACATCCTACAATGTCGCTGCATCACCGCTGTTTTAACTCATTACTCAACAGTTTTACCTACAACAATCTTTTACAAGACATCAAATCTTACCAGAAGTTGACAAATATGATACACAGAAAGATAATTTCTGGTTGAAATAACCTGCGCATGAAAATATAACTAAGAAATTAGTACAATAACAGGAGCATATTCAAAAGCAAATTTATAGAATTTAATAAAATTGCGTAGATTTTTTATGGCTCATTTGTTGGTGGGTGAACTATGTGGTAAGTTTGTATAATCCCCTTCAAATATATTGTAAGGAAAAAGGATTTGATCACAGGGTAGTTGGACAGACCTCTACCACGTATGAGAATGGTGTAAGAAAGAAATTGGCTTTCTTAAAAATTATTGCATAGAAACTTTGATTACAGTAGCATACACGTCAATTAGATGTATGTAAGGGAAAGTACCTTGCTGGAAATTCTACCTTCTCTTTTTCCTTCCACGAGTCTGCAACACAAACCCATTCCCATAAATATTGTGAATGTGCGAAAAGAATCCAACAATTTGAAACAGAAATAACAAAATTAGAAAGGTATCCACCTGCTTTGAAGGAACTTGATAGTTAGATGTAGATGTGGGTTCTGACTGAGGCGGTATACCCACTGGAACCAAGTTGCCATCAACCTAATGGACACACATGCAACTGTATTAGAAATAATGTATACTTCCATCCAACATTAATTCCTGTTCTACAACTAATAAAATTAGCTCAGAGCTGAGTTTCTCTTCTAAAGTTCCATATGTTTTAAACAGTCAAAAAAGAAACATAGAGAGCATGTTATCCGAAACTGAGTAGAACTAACAAATGGACCATTGTTTACTTTTTCAGACTATAGGATGGATCAGAAACTTACAGCATTAGGTAAATTTACACCAGGTGAAGCCTTCTGCATGGTCGCCATCATTGACACCATTGTAGACATCTGAGCAGCCATCTGTGCACATGTTTGCTCCATTGATGAAAGTTTCTCCTTCATTTCAAGAACCTCCGCATCCTTCTCTGTTACCATCCTCAATGCCTCAGCACGAGTAGGAATTTCTGTCCCATGACGGGAAGGCATAGCACTTAACCCACATAGGGACACGCCACCTTTTCTTTCTAAACCCATTATCCGATTGTAGGCTTCATCTTGAGGTTCATTTGTATTAATCAATGCTGCTTCTTTTTTAGTTGTGGACTCGCGAAGTTGGGACTGCAATGAAGATCCAAGTGATAAGACAAATATAATGTATACCAAACAAATAGCGCCATGTATATAGTTCCGCCTCTTACGATTACAGCAGCCGTCTCTTCATTCACAGGCTGACCATTTTTGCGTGTACGGGTCAATATAAATAGTTCCGCCTGTGTGGGTTCCTGCCCATCTGGCCTTTTTGCTTTCTGCAATGGTTGAGCACAACTTATATCAGTCATTGTGCTGGTATAGTTGTTTCTATAAACGAAGAACCTTAAGTACAGAACGGTAAGTATAATGTACCTCCTCCTCACGTATTCTAGCAAAGCTTTTCTTGCCTGAGGTGTGACTGAACTTTTGCTGTGCACGATTCAACTTATTTTTGGCACTGATACTCTAATATTGCAGAAAACTACATTATTGACAATCCTCTTTTAATATGACAAAATATAATTCAACCACTCCTGGAATATGAAACAAACCTGCCACTTCTCAGAGCTCCACTGAGAAACAAGGACTGACCATTGATCAGGAAGCACCCTCTCATCACGGTCTGCAAGCCGCTCCTCATCAGTTGCATGACTATCATAATGACTACACTTAAGAAGGGACTTAAAGTTCCTCCATTTAGTTCCAAGAGACTTCAACACCCAACTTCGACTACATGGGTCAATATCAAATTTCGTCTGTAGCACATAGAAGAAGTATATTTTTATTTGATATAAAACAATCGAACGAAAAAAAATGCAAGAAAAATTCAAAAGGTCCCTCCAGATACCAGAACTTTCTGCCACATGTTTTCCTTGTTCTCTGCTGGCACTTTGCTCCAACTAGGGTAAATAAGGGGAGCCAAGTTCCCATCCCGTGCAGTGAGACCCAGGAAGCTAGTTAATAATGATGCCTCGCGACCTATAGGCTGCCCCATGTCATTGATGACAATTTTTATCCGTCCTACTGCATTTAATAACTCGAGGCAACGTGTAGGGCCTCGACCTGGGCGTTTCTTTTGGATAATTGCTGAATCTGTTTAAAGCCATTTATGCTTAACTAAGTTAGATAGATGCTTTCTCTCAAATAAAGCTAGTTGATATGCTAACAATGAGTACCATTATTAGGCTCATCCTGTTCTGATGAAGATTCTGGTAGGCTAGAGCTGTGCTGAGTGTGCTGAGTTTGAATTGGCTGCACGTTAATTGGCTTGGGAATTTCTGCTACTTGATTAGATAAAGAACTTATATGTTGTTGAAGGTGGGCAATATTGGCAAGTGGAACCGATGAGTAGCCGTTTTGTCGTTTGTTGTTACTTAAGCTAGAAGACTCTGTAGGGGGCAGGAGAGTTGAATGTATTTCATCATAAAATTAATTAACAGCATATTAATAAATGTATATACGAGCAAAACCAGCATGCAAGTTTATATACTGTATATATTAGAAACAAGAACTATATATTATACAATACAGCCACCTGTTAGTTTCGTTAATAGATTTTCGTTCTTACAATTATCTAAAGTACTGCGGAATGTGGACAGAAGATCTGTTATCTTTTAGGTTCATCGGAAATAAAAGGAGACAAAACAGTTCCAATATATTTTTCTATTCTGGATAAAACTTCTTGCACACTTACATGTGATAAGTTATGTATGTAAGTCAGTCATCGCAACAAGTTCCATTTTAAATGTTGCATGGTAGTTGCAGCTTTTCCTTTTTAGAACATTTTACGATATAAGATGACTATTTTACCCTCAATGCCATCGTTACTTATAGGACTCTATTCAAACTTGGGCCAACAACTACATGTGTAAGTCTTGTCAAATTGGAGAGGTCAAACTGACAGATAGTGAACATAGCCATACCTGCAGCACCCATGTTTGTATCGGTGTATTCAGGTACATAATTTTGCTCATTAGGGCTGAAACGAGGCAGGATGTTACCAGCAACAGGAGTAAACGGGTCCACTGAATGTTCCTCATTATGCAAGCTATGTTGCAGGCCAGGTTCTGTTGGAAATTGCACGTGTTAGTGTCCATCATAGATATATACAAAAATATACTAAAACTATGAACACATTACAGTACATAGTCACTATAACAGAAAAGTATACGCCACAAATGTTTATCATAAAGGCATATGCAGTGATGCAATTTATTTTATTACATTCGAACCACGAGTCAAATTAAGTGATCGTGTAGCGCTGTAGCTAAAAGTTTATATTCATCTTTTAAAAAGTATCATACATTCATATGCACACATGCAAAAAGCAAGTCAAATAAGATAAGCTTGCACTTTCCTAAGAGTGATCAAACTTACCTACAAAGCATTAATGACAAGAATCAATTCTCTTTCCATATTACGTCATTTGGATCACAGAAAGTAAATGTATAATTCAAAATTCTTACCAGGTTTAGTTGTGAAGAAGAACATTAAAATTAAAACTGATTAACAATGAATATTTGTAAGGAAATGCTCCCTACATTTATTCATACATGCATGCACATATGCACGTGTCTGCATATATACACCCCTGCTTTAATTCCCCACACGACCATTGGGTCAATATTCAACAACTGAGGACTTCTATTACGAAAGATCTAGAGTTTATATGATGATGGAAAATGTGTGATTATTGTAAAAATTGCAGCATGGTAAAATTGCAGTCAACAAGTTGGGTATAAATCCACCAAGAGAAGTAAACAGATCAGGGCTCTAAGCCAGCATTAGCGACATTCACATTCTAATCTCTCTTTTACCAACACACAGAAAAGTTTTATGGTAACCTCATGGAAGATACGCCAGGTCACATAAATAACCAGTAATACTATGCTAACACAGAGAGTGAACTTCTATTAAATACGATAGTCATGACTATGGCAAAAGCTATTTTTTGATAGGCAGTAAAAGCATTTATGACAGATCTGACGCAAAAATATTAAAGAAAAAGAAACTAACAGTTCTATAAGCTAAAGTTATTAACTAATGCAGTGATCAATGTAAATAACAGGTATTCGTGACAGATATTTAACACAAATAGTAGCATGAATGAATATTACACACAATAGGTTAGTGAACGCACTTATAGCTACACCAATCATAATAAAGTACATGTAATGAGAAGATCAAGAATGTGGTTCTTACCAACGACAGCTGTTGATTCTTTGCAGTGTAATCCAGCTGCTTTCCAGTGCCTCATGAAGAATACTTTGACCCGATTCATGAGCTCCAAAATGTGATCACCCTTCTTATTATACTTGAGACAATTATACCAAATATATTGTACATCCTTAAAAACATCTGCGGAATTCATGTACTTGAGACCATTCTCGAGGTTGTTACATATTGTACCGAAATCCATAGGTGTGTTAATAACATCAAAGTAATCCTGGTTCAATTCAAAACATGACGGAAAATCATTGTATGATACATGAAACGAAATGAGTTTGTGGTTTTCTATCATATGCGATAAGCCCGAGGCACAACTAAGAATGAGCTGCTTTTCCATATAAAAATTTTATAAATAAATCAAGATTTGCTGAAAGTCAATAAGCATGTAAAACAAGTAAGGACTACTTTTGTCCTTTAGTAAACTGCATGTTCAAAGACAGATTAGGATTGGATACAAGAACATCCATGGGTTTAAAGGAACCATTAGTGGGATATCTTTATACTTATTTTCCTATTATCTAGCACTATCTTTAAAGTAGGTATATTTAATTTTGAGAAGATAATAGTAGGGAAACATAACATTATCATTGTTGTAGGGATCAAGTCTATTTAGAGATTCGATTACGGTTTGATATGACATAAAATACAAAACGAATCACGTAAACAAATTGTAACTAAATGGCAACGGGCGACCAATCCAACTCCCTATTAGCATACTAGTATGATTTATAAACAGTAAATTTCCTTTTAATACTAGTATGATTCGGGTAGAAACATGACATGGCCATAGTGCAATATGATAAAAACTTGAACAGACACCGTAAAGAAATCATATATTTTCGAAAGAACAATAGAGATGCTTAAACAATAGACTTACAGGGATTTCAAGTTCAACAGGATCTACGGGTCTGTTAAATGGATCAGCTGCATCCAACTTCATGGTCTTTTTTATGACCTAGAGTACAAAAACGGCTTTTTGATTATTCTAAAGCCAGGATGCATAACTTGTACAATAAAAATTATAGGATATAATTAACCATACTGTTAAAGCATCATTTAATTCCTGCTCCTTGTATTCTGGATTTTGATGTAGCCCATTTTCTTTTTCCTCAAACTCCATGTCAACATGAGGTTGCGCCATCTGTTGTCCATTGTCGATTGGGTTATCAACAAAGTTTCTCGAGAGATTAGCTATGCCACCAGCTTCTTTAGACATTTCTTTAATAATGGACACAATCATTTCACGCAATCCGCTTGGATAATTTTCCATTTTCCCATTAGCAGCTTTTTCTAACTCAAAGTCTGCTTGTCTGCCTCTCAGGATGGTACTAGTTCCTGGAGTTTCGGTATCATTCATGACATCATTTTTTGCCGCTAGAGCAGCATCAATTTTGAGTTTCTTCTTCGCCAATGCACGTTTGCGCTTCATTTTTGTAAGCCTGGTCAAGTAGAAAGTGCCAAAAGATAACACCAAAAGCAACGCAATCAATCAATCAGACACTTGGCAACATATTGGAAAACAACTCAAACGGACTTAGGATAGTAATCAATCAAAAGCAACTAATAAGCTAATAGATCACTATAACGATAGCTTAGTTTTGTTTAAAATTTTAAACGTTAGTAATACAATCCAATCTCCATGTCTAGAATCCGATATGCTCAATTTTATTTGTTTTGTAACTTGGTAAACAGACTTAGGAAACAAATGCAGGTAAGTAAGTAAATCAGGTGCATATAATTTGTTCCATAAATCACATCAAAAAATATACTGTTTCTTGATAATCAATCAACTGTTATATGGACTAACTAGCACACAACGTCCCAAACAATGCACACATATAACAATAAGCTTCAACCTTACGCCACTTCAACACAACCAATCATTAAAAGTTTAAAACAGTTCCAAAAGTAATCTCGATCTAGTCAACATCCCAAAATTACAACTTTAGGCCATAGAGAAAATATCAACATAACTGTTCCAAAGTCCCGTTTTGGTAGGTGAAGTACAAACTGTCTCATTAAATGTTATACCACACACGCGTCGTCATTTCTTAGGTCAGCCATATTGAAAAAACTTTTTGAAAGTTTGTAACATTTAGCGGTAGTTCACTTGAGACTTTAGAACAAGTTTGTTAATATGTTATGGACTAAACCCAGTAAACTAGCCAAACGTAGAAAAACAAGTACAACAATTAACAACTCAGGGTGGTCTAGTGGTAAATGGCTTGTGACTAATACAATAATACCACTAAAATGTGTGAGATCTCAAGTTCAATTCGTGCTAGGTGCAAACAATCGTTAAGTGGCCACGCTAAGCTCTTGAAAAGGGGTAGCTTTACCCAGTTTGAATATGTTATATAAGCCGAAATCAAATAAGCTCATAAGCCCGCATATAAGCCGAAACAAACACCCTCTAATACCACCAAAATACTAAAATGTGTGAGGTATCAAGTTCAATTCTTGCTAGGTGCAAACAATCCGTAAATTCACTACACCAATTATTGAAAAGTTAATTATTGTGAAATTGTGTTAAAATTTTTACAGTAGTAACTAAGATAGAATAGATGCATAATTGTTTGAGTTAAATAAAGAAAGAAGGTAATAGATGAAAATGAGAGATGATGAAGTGAGTATAATTAAAGCGAAGAAGAGTGTTACCTAGCTAATTAGGGTTTTCTCGGCGAATTGGGGGAAAAATAATGTCAAGAATGTGTTTTAAGAAAGAAAAAAAAAAGGTATCGTCTATAATAATAATAATCGTCAATACTATATATCTCTCTTTTGCTGACGCCTGTTGAATTGCTACTCTCTTCCCGCCCACGCGCTAGATTACTTAGTTAGTTTTTGGTATACATGAATCAAAAGAATTGTTAAGATGTAATGAAAATATTTTGTTTGTTTTGAGTTTTATAATGGAATGTATATTCATTGGTTCATTCTATTACGTATGTAACCATTAATTTTATTACATAGTTACCCCCTACGTAGTGTTTAGTATGTTGTAATCAAATGGGGAATTGAAAAGATTATTACGATGGAATAAAAAAATGTTGTGTGTTTACATTTATGGACTGTAATGATTCATTACAAGGAATGACCCATTACACCAAAATCATTCCTTATGGCCCCTTACTTTTTTTTCATTCCATCTTGTAATGGAATCAAATTACATAAAACTCCACTATTAACTAACATATTAAATTAACTTCGTATCATTAATGAGGCATTTTAGTCTTTTTATCATGATTCCATTACGTCTTATTATACAAACCAAACATGATTAATAATGGTAATGAATCATTACATTCCACTGTTTATTTCATTCATTTCTAATGTTCATTGCATCATACCAAACAACATGCGTCAATGTTATATTCTATTCTAACATGGCAACCAAATAGGTCATTGAAACAGTAATGACTCATTCAATTAGCTTGTTTGGCTTGTCTTTCGGCTAAGTAGAAGTTCAAGCTTGTGCTTGGGGTTAATGTGGTACGTCAGCCACATTCCATTGTACTTATTGGAATTTTTGAGATTAATATATTTTACCGGGGTAATCATTCCTCTTTACCCAAAAAAAATTACTATGTTCATTTCATTACACTGTTGCTTACATTCCTTTAGTAGTCCATTATGTCCTAACCAAACAAACCCTTACACTTTAAGAGCATCTGCATTGCTCATTTTATGAAAAACTTTTAGTTGGTGCCACATCATATTTTTAATTAATGTCATCAACATATTGCTCCAATGCCAAAGTTTCTACAAAAAGCTTTTTGAAAGAAGAAGTACATCAAAATTAGACTAACATAGTGAATCATTAATTGTAAAGTCCATCTTTCAACAGCTTGTAGAATTACATAGTAAAGCTATTTGAAAAGTCATTTCATGCAGTGGTAGAAAATCATCCAAAAGCTTTTTACAATAGTAAAAAGTCTTTTTAAAACATTTGCATTGTGTATGCTCTAATAATAAGATGGATAAAAAGGGTATGATGGATTGTGGAGATGACACGTCTCACCTTGCCATATCAATATGACACATCATCTCTTTTCAAAAAAAAAATTCAAAATATTTTACGAAAAAAAAAGTTTCAGAAAAAAAATTTCGAAATTTATTTTTTCTAAATTTTTTTCCCGAATTTTTTTTTTAATTTTCTTTTCAAAAAAAAATTGAAATTTTATTTTGAAAATTTTTTTCCTAAATTTTTTACGAAATTTTTGTTCCGAATTTTTTTTTCAAAAAAAAAATCAAATGAAATGGTGTAGTGCATCACACTTAAAAGTTTAGTGCATCATGTTTACAAATTACTGCATCACATTTATAAATTAATGCATCACGGTTATGAATATGGTGCATCAAGGTTATAAATTATTGCATCATTGTTGATGCACAACACTTATAACTATGATGCATTAACATATAATGCATCACTGTTATAAATTTGGTGCATCAATGTTTTAACTTGCTGCATCATAGTTACCTTTTTAGAGAATTAATGCTTTAACTTACAACATCATAGTTCTATGTTTAGTGAATCATTGTTATAAGAAACTGAATCATAATTTTAAATTAGGTGCATCATAGCTACATGTTACTGTATCATAGTTAACTATGATGCAGTAAGTTAAAACCTTAATGCACCAAACTTATAACAGTGATGCATTATAAGTTAATGCATCATAGTTACAACTTTTGTGCATAAAAAATAATGCAGTAACTTATAACCTTGATGCACCATACTTATAACCGTGATGCAGTAATTTATAAACGTGATACAGTAATTTATAAAGATGATGCACTGAACTTTTAAAATTATGATTTAGTATAATGCAATAACATATGATGCACCTAATTTCAAATTATGATTCAGTTGCTTATAACAATGATGCACTAAACATATAACTATGATCTTGTAAGTTAAAACATTGATTCCCCAAACCTTGATGCACCAAAATTATAACAGTGATGCATTATAAGTTAATGCATCATAGTTATAAGTTTTGTTCATTAAAAATGATGCAGTAATTTATAACATTGATGCACCATACTTATAACCATGATGTAGTAATTTATAAAAATGATGCATCGAATTTTTAAGTGTGATGCATTGCAACATTTCATACAAAAATAGTTTTAGAAAGAAAAAAAATTCAAAAAAAAAGTTTAGAAAAAAAATTGCAGAAAAAAATTCGAATTTTTTTTTTTTCGAAAAAAGATTTTCGAAATTTTTTTGTTGTAAATGAGATGATGTGGCATAGTGATATGGCAAGATGATGTGGTAAGGTGACACATGTCACCTCCATAATCCTTATTCTTTTTATTATAAAAATCTTTTTATAATGAGGAATGCTAGAACCACAAAAGAAATTCATACAAAATATTTTACAAAATGATGTGTCATGCACTTGTAGATGCATGTAAGAGACAGAAGCAAAAAGTAACTTCAAAAATGCCATTAAATTTATGGCACATCATTTTGTAAAACATTTTGTATGAATTCTTTTGTGGTTCTAGCATTCCTCTTTTATAATAACCATACCCTATACTCTTAACTAATTAATTGCTGTTTTTTTAAAGTTGGTAGATATAATTTCAAGTAAAGGTAATGTGGTAATTTATATCAAATATCTATTTTTAGTAGTCGACAATTAATTTGGAACATACTGAAAAAGAAATGTGAACAATAATTTTGGAACGGATGAAATACCATTAATTCTTCCAATTTTTCTATAAAGGATATCAAAGGTGGCGTCATAAGCTCTCACGCCTTAATAACCAGCCCACGTCATTGATTCTTTTTTTTTTCTTTTGTCATTTTATTTTGAACGTTAGGCAACGGTCGAGAAAAATGACGTTAGTATTTATTTTTTTTATTAAATATATATTTTTTAAATTTTTTATCATTTAAAAATCTTATAGATACCATTTAAAATTTTTAACTTTTCTAATTTCAGACTTAAGTATAAATAGACTTTATATTTTAATTGGTTAATAGACTTTTATACTCCGTAACATTTATGGAAGCGATGTTGCAAGCCGGTACTTTTGCGAAGCAACCGGCTAAAAAGGTGGTTGGTAAGAGGAGGTCGGATTGGATGCATTGTAGAATCGCAGCTCAAGCCGGTACTGCTTACAAGTCGGGCATATAGCTTAGAGGGTTGAAAAAATGATTTCAATAGGGTTTTCACTAACCTGCCATGGGCTTATGAGCTTTTTTTTTTTGGAACGGCGATTTTATTAGAAACAAAAACTAGCAAGGAGCTAGATTACAAAACAATAATATAGGGGTTTTTGAGCCATTCGCTTCATCCGAACGAGGCTTTAGATCTATACTTACACCAATAAAAAGAACTAACAATGACATTATCAATAAGCATCGACTTCGAAGGTTTTCTCTCGTCAAATAGGAGCTTGTTTCGATAGATCCAAACGTACCACCACTTAATTAACCCAAACTCCTTCTAAACAACTTTTTGTATTTTTTTAATCCATACGAATAGAAACAAGCCAAGACTTCCAATTCACATCTACCACCATAAATCTATCACCCCCAAAACCCCCTCACCCCACCCAACAACTCCCCATACCCTCCCCCCCCACCCCCCCACCTCCCCCTCTCCCATAATCCCATTTACTTACCTTCCACCTTAAAATTCTAAACCATTCCCTAACTAATTACTATAATCTTTCCCACCACATAACCCAACACACTAATCAACACAACACTTCTTAATTCCATATCTCATCCTATCTTCTAATCTCATAGTGCCACCGACAAATTATACCCGTACTCTTCAGATTCCAATCTATATTACATCTCATTCACGCTATATACAGCACACTAACCCTTATACAAGCTGTCTGACATATATTTTGGCTCTATACCCACTAGGAATAAGACTTCAATTCTCATACCACCCTCGATTCTCCACACTATTACCAAAAGCAACCCTCCTTTGGGATTCAAGCGCGTATAATCTGTGGACAACTGTCTTTACAAATTCCCCTAGTATTCCAAACTATCCAACCAGAATATGGTGGACTCCCCGTTTCCCATCTTATGAGTCAGAATAATCAAAAATGTAATACCCTTTTCTTTGGAGAGATCGAACTTCACTCAAATCGAAATCCAACATGATTGCCCGTAGAAGACCATTCCGAATGAATTTTACCACCCACACCGTGAACTACTGTGTGTGTGTGTGTGTGTGTGTGTGTGTGTGTGAATTAGCGGAGAGAAACTTCAAAAAACCACTTAATTCATCACGCCCTCTATTATCACGCAATATAAGCTAGGGACAACCCTAGCCCGCCTCGTTTTTTGTCTGTCAGAAACATTGTTCCATTTAACCCAAGAGCCTTCTTTACTCACCGGATCATGGGCCATTAAAGAAATGACTTCTAATCGACTCCACAGATATGAATCACCTTTGAAGGAACTTTGAAAAATAGACATGTGAAAAGACTAGGATAGATCCTTAAACGATTTCAACAAAGTTAACGACCACCAATAGATAAAGTTTTGGATTTCTTTTTGGAAAGCGAGAACTTCGCTTTTTCAACTATCTCTTGCCATACTTGGAAACGTGTCATAGAACATCCCACTTAGTCCCAAGATAGTAGAAAGGACACTTAAGACGAGAACATCCTAACTTTGCAGCCGCTTGGATGACCTGAGCACTTTCCACATTAATCCCCATTATCTTACTTTTGTTCAAGTTAATCTTAAGGCCCGAAGCATGAAAAAAGCATTTCAAAACGTGAATCAAAGTGGAGATATTACCGTCACTCCACTCCCCTAAGAAAATAGCATCATCCGCATAGAACATATGTGAAAGACATAAAGATTGATCTAACACAATACCTTTAAACATCCCTGCGTTTACGATCCTTTGAAAAGATAAATGAAGGCTCTCCATCACGGTAAAGAGAGGGGATAAAGATCCCTTGTTTCAACCCTTTATAGAATTGGAAACTCATTCGTAGGACATCCATTGACAAGAATAGACCCTTGTAGAAGAAGTTAGGCATACTTTAAATCCGTTACGCCATTTACACCTGAAACCGAATAACTCTTTTAGAACAATCGCATCTACAAAAAATCCCATCTAATTCGAATCGAAGGCCTTTTTTCGAAAATCGACCTTAATAATTAGAGTTTTTCTTCTTCTTTTTGGTACACCACTGGAGAATCTCAATTAAGAATAACGACAGTTTCTATAATTGGTCTTTAGGCGATAAACGCAGATTGCACTTCCATTACAATGTCCCCAAAACATTAACAAGCGGTTAGACAAAATCTTGGCAATGATCTTGTAGATACTTCCAATGAGGCTAATAGGTCTAAAGTCCTTGACCAAGTTAGCGTCCGGGACTTTTGGGATCAAAGCTATAAATGATGAGTTACAACCAGGAGGAATTTCTCCATGAATGAAGAAATGATTTAACAGCCATAGAAACATCGTGCTCAATAACAGGCCATAAATGCCGATAAAAGCCAAAAGAAAACCCGTCAGGGCCCGGGGATTTGTCTGTGCCACAGCCCCAAACAGCCGTTTTAATCTCCTGTTTAGAAACTTCTCGCTCGAGGTCCTGACTTTGATCTTCAGAAATAGTTTTCGGAAATCTCATATCAATATTAGCACGCCTCTCCGAAGGTTTAGCGAATCTATCCTGAAAATGAGAAAGAAATTCTTGTTTGACATCATTAGGCTGCTCCTTCCAAACGCCATCAATCGTAATACCCCTGATGTTCATTTGATTACGTTTTTTATTCAAAATTCCGTGGAAAAAATTTGAGTTTTCATCGCCTTCGATTGACCATTTGATCTTGGCCTTTTGAGCCAAATCCATGGAATGAATATGATCAATGTTACGAAGAGCAGCCAACACCTCCATTCTTTTTTCCGCTTCTACCTCAGTACCTGTACCTTTGTCAATAACCGCATCTAACTGGTTCAACTCCTTCTTAAGATTTGCAATAGTAGAAACTGTTTCACTTTTGTTATCTTTAATCCAAATCTTGATGTGAGCTTTAAGGAATTTCAATTTACCCGCCAAGTTACGCATTCCATTAGAGTCAACAGAAGGGGCAGAATTCCAAGTTGAAGTGACGAAATCATTAAAGCCCTCGAGATGAATCCAATGGTGAAAGAATCGGAAGGGAACCGGACCATAATCATGGGCCGACTCTCGAAGAAGAATCGGTCTGTGATCGGATAAGAATCTGTCCAAAGTGATGCCGCTAATGTGAGGGAAAATATTTAGCAAATTGTTAGATACAAAAAATCTATCCAACTTGCTCATTTTGGTCGCAGACTTATGACACCAAGTGAAAGCACTACCTCCAAGATGAACTTCTTCAAGACCCGTGGAATTAATAAAAGAATTAAAAATATTCGCCCCAAGAACATTAAAATTAGTACCAAACCTGTCTGATTTGACGCGAACCTCATTGAAGTCCCCCATAATCACAACCTCTCCTTGCCACTGATTAATAACATGCGCCAAGTAGTCCCAAAGCATACGTTTATCACGCGGATCATGAGGAGCATAGACCGCAATAATCATGAGGTCAATACCGTTCAATAACCAAACACCCCTAATAATGATAAAAAAATCCGAAATAGTGAAGCTTTTTTTACAAAAAATGTTGGGATTCCAAACACACAAGATTCCACCTGAATTGCCTACCGAATTACTATGAAGATGCTCAAAAGTCGAATTACCCCAACACCGACGAACACTGAAAAGATCAATCTCCTCCATCTTTGTTTCTTGAATCGCTAGAAAATTCACCTTATTCTTCACACATAACTCCTTTGCCCAATCTTTTTTGGCCTTTTGAGCGAGGCCTTGTATATTAAGGGACAAAAAATTCATCGATCTACAATCGACGCTCCTTGAGATTCAATGATATCGGACAGATTGTTAATCACCCCATCCATGTTATAGCCCATTGTTTGGCCAACTTTCACCACTTCCTCCATAAGACACATAAATGAGCCCCCTGAACTCGGTGCCACTGATTTCTTAAAACGACCGAAACTTGCGGATTCATCTACATTTTCTTTGAGGTTGGAATTGTTAGAATCTCCATCGTCTTCGTTGAGCTTCTCCTCTTCAAAGTCATTAACAGACTTCTTATCCCCTGTATCATCATTGTCGTTATTAGGTGTAAAACCCGGTGGGAATTTGGGACTAGAATTTGTACCACTCTCCTTATGTTTTTGATCCTTTGTCTTTTTGTTAAGCAAAGGGTATAGCCCAAAAGGATCCACAGATGAGTCCTTTTTTGAACCACCTTCATTTTCAAAAACCGTATCTGGAACTTCGAACGAGTTGCTACAATCATTCTCAGATTCAAGGTTCTTCATTCCTTCTTCTAATGAATCGTCATCAGATAATTCCTCCTCATCCGAGTCCTCCACCAGGTCAGGGGTCCAACCAGGGACCTCCTTAGCACGAATCCAATACACTTTTCCACGGAAAATGATCTTGAAGTTTTCATAAATATTTGAGATGGACTTAGTGAACAAACATAATCGTTTCGAGTGGAAACAATTCCCATCAGAGTCATTAGTGTCGATTAAGTTCCCCCACCTGGTGACAATTCTTTTGAAAGTGTTCAAAGTCCATAGTTTCAATGGAACACCTTCAATTTCTACCCACACAATGCGACCATCAGGATTGATATCGAAAGAAGCTTGGCGAATTTCCGAGAACCAAGAGCTAACTCCCACATTATCGCGGAATGCCTCTTTCGATTTCACAGAGGAAAATTCTAAGAGAACCCACAATTCCCCTAAGTAACTTACATTCAAGTCCACGAAACCTTCGTTCATAAGAGCGTTCTTGAGATTGGTAAGGGACGCAAATTCTTTAATCCTACCCATTAAGGATGAAGATAAGTCTTTGGAGAGCGCACAATCTTCGTCAAGAACAATGGCAGGGGAGTCATGATCAACCGACTTATGATTTTTTACCGCATTAACATATGAATTAGAACTCCCAGAATCCCCACTATTAGGACGAGGCGAATTAGCAACCTTCTTATGATCTGCCCCTTGACCCTTGTTCAAAGTAGCTCTTTGAAATCTTGCCTTATTAGCGTGAAGCTTGAATTGACCCACCCAAATTGTGCATAAATTGTTCACCAAGCGATCAACATTAAACACGTTGATAAAACGAACAAAACCAAAACGTTTACCTTCTTTCGTCCTTTTCCGAGGGATAAACGAATCAACAACATGTCCGTATTGTTTACATGATTGAAATAGCTCTTTTGCAGAAAAATTTTCCGGAAAATTTGTAACATAAATGGAGATAGAAATACGATTAACGTCGTCCTCTTTGGATCTACGACTCCCTATTAGAATCTTTGGATTGAAGGGAGATCAAGATAAAAAAGAGATTGAAAAGAAAAACAGATCAGGGTTTCAATGACAGCGAGATTAAACGAAAACGAAAACGGAGTCTAATTGATTTAAAGAGGAGAATAACAAATCTAAATTACAAAAACCCAAGATGAGAACCCGCCTAACACGCTCGATATGAGATTAATCAATCAATGACTAATCCCAATTTCAGGGGTTATAACAGGATTCAAACAAAAGGGAAGAAGGAATTTAGATTGTTAATATAATATAAGCCTCAATTTCTTGGTTTATTTTGAGATATATGGGCTTATATAAGTTTATTATATCGTAATAAACTTATATAAGTCTATAAGTGTCAAAATAAGTTGGAAAATTGAGGCTTATGTTATATAAGCCGAAATCAAATAAGCTCGTAAGCCCACATATAAGCCGAAACAAACACCTCCTTAATCTGCCAAGCTTCTCCCACATTCCTTAATTGCATGTTTGACATGTGTAATCCACTGGTGAAGGTGGAATATAATAATCACCGAATTTCAATTTTCATATACAAAACATAGTATTGTTTGGGTTTTCCTACGAACAATTCTTTGAGTTTTTTGAAGAACAATTGTTATGAGCAATTCTCAATAGGTATATGTTATTTACAATAATAATTAATAATCTTTGTTTATGATGCATTTTGTTATATGATTAGTTAACTCAATTTTACTAAATATATAAAGGTTTTACTTATAAATAAGAACTCATATGTTGCTTAAGGGGGTGTTTGTGTTAGCTTATTTAGTGGGCTTATGAAGAAAATGATTATAGGTTAATGTTTTCTCAGGGGGTTCTTAATTTTTGAAGAAAATGATGGTAGGAATGGATGTGCTTTGCGGTGACAAAGCTGGGACTTTGTCGTTCAACACATTTACGGTGGAAAAGAATCTTATTGAATGGTTTTTAATTGCTTTTTAGTTGATTAAATAAGTTTTTAATTGCTTTTTCGTGTTTGCTGCATTTAATTTGATTTATGAGGTGACTTTGTAATTGTTTTCTCATGTCACCAGGAGCATCAAGAATCGGAAAACAGGATGCCATTGATGCTGCAATAGTAGGTATGTTAGCTCATCCAAAAAAGGTAAGTACTATCTTAGAAAACCATATTTGGGTTTAGTTGTTTTGTTACAAGGTGTTTGGATTAACTTATTTTCCTGGTTTATCAGCTTATTTTATTTGGTGAAACCTCATTTTCGGTTGATGTGATATTGGAGTCTTTGGTTTTAAAAGGCGTTTGATACGTAAGTTTAAGCCATTTTTCTCTTATAACTGTTTTAGATCATTATGTATATTTTGGTTTAAAGAGTGCTAGAAAGCGAATGATCGCTATATGTATTGCTCAATGATTCTAAAATATTTATTTACATTTGATTATAATGCAAGGGTGTTGGCAAGTCACTCGAGGTGTAGCGATAATTTTTCTGTCACAAAATCATCGCCAATTAATCATGATTATGGAAAAGATGTGCCAATTCGAAAAGGTGGCAATTAAATCTGTTAAAAGGGTATTTGTGACTGAACCATCATGACTGTTTCCAGCGATATAGATTAGTGACGCTTTTTCTGTCGCTAATTCGTCACTAATATCATTTTTTTGTGAACCAATGTGACTGTTTGAATGGTCATGAGATTTCCTATAAATATTGCCATCCTTTTGCGTTTTTTGATCATCCAAAAACTAAAAATAAAACACATACAAAACCTTTCTTTCAATATACTCGATTGCTATAAATAATAGTGCTATAGAACTATTATTTGTAGTGTATTGAAAACCTCGATAACTCGGTAGTTCATCTGGATTATCACCACTTCGTGTAGTGTTGATAATTGCTACATACATTGCTTCATTGTATCTTGAGAGGCAATTCATCGGTAACCCAAAACACGATTGTTCGAAAGAACGGTGGGGGCGAAATTCTTTTAAGGACAGAGAGAACTCGCCTTGAAGTAACAAGTAGTAGTACGAAACACACTATCATAAAACCATCTTTACCAAACCCCAAAACTAACAAAGAGTAATGTGGTATTATTAGAGAGAATGTGAGGTGTAACACCCTCAAAATCTGGTATGCAGCGGAATGGTAACAATGGGGTGCCACGTCATAGTACAACAAACAAGATATAGGAAACGACCTCAAAGAGACGTTTTAAAAGAAGTACATTCGATGCATTACAAAATATCAGAGTTTTCAGTTATGGTCCCAAAATATTAAAAGAGTCATAAACATACTACATACGTTCTTTTAAACAAAAGCTTCATAATCCCAAAAGATGACATAAGTTTTTAAAAGATAAAGTTGCATCGAATTTAAGTAAACACAGAATCCATCTTCATTGATATCCGTCACGGCTCCCATCCAAGCTTATACCTTAGGACCTGAAATTAAACATGCTAAAGGTCAACACAATGGTTGAGTGAATTCATAGGTTTATCAGTAAAAGAGTGGACCACAAGATTTAGGTAATGGTAGACTATGAAACAAATTCAGTAGTCCAAAACATGTATTATTGCACTAAGCTCATGACCCCGAAACCTTAACTGTCAGTGCCCCAAAATAATGTAGGGTGTCTGCCAAACAACCTACTAATTCCTCTAAATGTTAAATGCACCATGATCAACTTGTGACCAGAACTTCCAGGTGGGGATTGTTAGTCCCGATAGATCTATCCACAACACTAGCGCTCACTATAATAGCAATTGACGGTTCATGATTTGGTAGGGACTTAGATGGCAATGCGGTAACTTAGGCAATAATATTTAAGCAATAATCTGGATAGCATACAATTTAAAACACTTATGTCCAAAGTAAAACAAGCATGTAACTTCACCCTGTAGAGTTTGTAAAATAGTAGATGGAAATGGGGCAATTAACTCACCTTAGAAGTGAAGGGATAAAATAAGTCGAGTGAATGACTGAAAACGTGTCACGAAAATATCCGAAAGCAACCTAAGTAAATATGGATCGTATGAGTACTAAGTACTTTGAATAACTACTATCATATATAATTTTATATAGCTACATCACCATCTAATTGTGTTTATGAAATCATATTTAAATCGCTTTTGTTAAACAAATACCACGTGTTCGTACTCGTATAATCGAATAAATAAATTAATTGCCTTTGGAAAATAATACTTATAAAGTTTAAGCCATGTATAAATATTATATAAATGATTCTAAAATGTTCGCAAAAATTTATTTTAAACACGAACCAACACTATTCATGTCAGGAAAAGTGTCTAGTTTACAAACTATACATCCGAAAATTATGAAAATTGGCAGGTTTATGTAAAATGTCGTTCCAAACAACTTTGTAGTTTCACACTTCGGCTCAATCAGACCCGAAGGTCCTCAAAAATGAGTTTCAGTAGCTACTGAAGCATTTACGGTTTTTCAGCTTTTATAAATAATGTTCGATAACTTTGAAACGTCGTACCTTACTCGTTTTAGCTCTGTTTTAGTGATTCTTTCGAGTACGTCTTCGTAATTAAAAGTTCTATTTATTTATGATGTTTTCCAAAAATAAATGTTCATGATGAACAGTAACTTTTTATAAAATTATTTTTATAAAAGTATTAATTATCGTAAACTTGTAATCATCGTATCTCCTTCGTTATAAATCGGTTTTTCGAGTTTCTTACCTTTTTGGAATCGTCATGAGACGGAGTATTTTGTAGAAATATAATATCCACTGTTTTGAAATCGAATTAAAACAGTTTATTATTAAAAATTATGTATTTATTTATATAACTTTGTTTTTTTATTAGTTTTTAGCTTAGATAAAATACCACAAGTTCTTTATAACACATGTCTTATATATTATAGGGTCCTTTAGTCCATAATTGTCCAAGATAACAAGATCACAAATCCTTTACATCACTTTACTTATAACTTTTAATAAATAACCATTTTAACCATTAATTTATATATACATTAAA
>BQNB010110585.1:0-22526 GCA_026074375.1 Tanacetum coccineum | reverse complement strand
GTTTCCGCCTTGGCAGGGTGTGACACCTTGAAGCATGCAAACTTTGACCTTGAGACCGCGGGTTTTCTCGGTAAAGTTAAAATTCCGGAACTCTGGACCATTCACCATTGCTCATGTGTACCCTTATGGCACCGTCGAGTTATCCCAAAACTCCGGGCCAAACTTCAAGGTGAACAGTCATCGACTTAAGCACTACTTTGGAGAGGACATACCACCCGTTGGTTGTCCCGGATCTCCAAACCTTCTCCAAGGACAAATAAATTCGGGGATTGGGTCAAGCTTAGTGACCCTAAACAAGCACTTTATGCGAGGCACCCCATGCTTATCCTAGTTATATTATGTAGTAATGAATAAGTGTTTTTTGTTATGAGAGGTGTGCCTCTTTCCATTCTTGCTTGCTTGTGTTTTTATGATTGTCCAGGATTGTCTTGGATTTTTGAAGCCTCTTGTGCTCGTGGTTTTGTCCTTCGATCACTCGAGCTTCAAATCCTCAGCGCCTGCAGTCGTTGTAGGTTTGGTACAATAGGGGATACGTTTAGGCCCCTTTTTTATAGCACCATCAAATTTGAGAAGTTAACATATTTGTGGAAATCTTTTATATTGGCAAAAAATGTGTAGTATAAGAAAGATATAATCTCTCAAATAAATATCTAGATGAAATGTTTCTGTTCATATTTTATTTTGTCAGCTACAACCTTAATACTCTTTATATCCACTTATCCCACCTCAAACATAACTTCCAAATCCATCTTCGGCACTCCTCTATCACCTAATTCATTATTAGGATAATCGACCAATATGATCGCACAGGGTTGAGATCAGAAGGATTGGGCCACCTAATCATATTCAATGGCTAGATGAAGCTTTGAGCTTCCTCACACTTGAAGCACACCTCCTTATGTCTCACACATGAAAACACGCACCATACTAATTCTTCTTAAAGTCCTTATTTAACATAGGGACTTTGTTATGCCCCCAGATTGAGGGCATATAGTTTAACCTAGTTTTTAGTTTTTCAGTCATTTTAATTTTTGTCTTTCAATTTCTAAGTCTTGTAATACTTTTAATTCTTTATAATGCACTAAATTGAGTTTTTACATACAATAAATCAAAAAAATAAAACTGTTATCTTTTGAATCCTTCATTGTTTATAAAACGTCTTTTCATAAGCTACTTTTAGCTCAGTCGTTGTATATCATATAAGCACCTTTTCTTTTACTTATATATAAGGTACTAACGAAAATTTTACCAAAAACCATTAACTCCAAAAAAATAATTACACTCTAAAATACACAGCTTATTTTGGGAAATGATAAGCTCCAACTTGGATGGGCTTTGTGGGACAATTCTAGCTTATCTTTGATAAACTAGAGCTGGATATGAATAATCTCCTGTCTCGGAGATTGTGCTTGCCCTGTTTAAGCAAGGGTTTTGTAAGTTCCATCTTTTCCACTTTAAGCTATTTACTGTTTGCTTATTTAAGACTGCTTATTGTTTGCTTATATCTGCTTATTTATGCTTTTATATGATGTTTGTTGCTTATTATGCTTATCTTGTAGTTTAGAAATCATTTGTTTGAAGTTTTATTTAAAATATGTCAAAATAGCTTAAAAAGTAGCATAATATGTTTTTGCTTGTTATATGCTATTGGTGATGGAAACTGGCTCCAATACTCTGAATCATTATGCTTGTTTAGGGCATCTGCGTCTTTGCAAAGTTTTGGCTTAAATAGCTTTTATCTAGTTTTTATTTGAAAACTGTCATTTAAAGGTGCGTTTGTTTGGTTTAGCCGTTTTCTTACCTTGTCAAAATGGAGTCGTCAAAATGAGTTTTTAGCCTTTGGGGTCACTTTTTTAACTTAAACTCATCATAAATTCTACGTAGTTGAAGTTGTTGTAGCGTTAAATTTCAAAATCCTAGTTTATATAAGTAGTTGTTTAAATCTGTTAGTAATTTTGTTGGAAAAATGAGTTCATATGATTTGGTTTTGCTATTTAGATTTTGTGATGTTTTTCGAGTTTGTTTCAAGTTGTTAAAACAAGTTAGAATCTTACAGTTCAAATAAGTCCTGCATTGTTGTTTGTATTTTGCCAAAAATCGTGCTCAATTGCTTTTAACTAACTATTGAAAAAAGAAGAAAATGCTTTTTCAATTGCTTATTCTGGCTTATGCTTTATTTCAAAATGGTTTTTGAATGTAGATAAATGTTCTTTGAGCTCCAAAGTTAATCTGTTTGTGGGTTTCAAGGTCATAAGGTTCTGTTTGTTTGCTTATTT
Organism: Tanacetum coccineum; assembly: GCA_026074375.1. Classification (NCBI taxonomy): domain Eukaryota; kingdom Viridiplantae; phylum Streptophyta; class Magnoliopsida; order Asterales; family Asteraceae; genus Tanacetum; species Tanacetum coccineum. The sequence continues at coordinate 20,250 of BQNB010110585.1, read as the reverse complement.
TTATGTTCAAAAGTCAGGTTTTGTTAATTCCGCATCAAATCATTCACGTTTTTTCTAATTGATTCTTTAAATACCGTTAATTCATTTATCGGTTTTATTCATAGTCGTTGTAAAATCCTCGAGAACGCGAATTGATTACAAAACAACAACTTCAAATCAAATTCCACTTAAGTCAACAAAATCTTTAACTTAATAATTCATAAAATTTTCATTAATCATGTTCTACTCCAGTAAACACATCCGCCACAAAGTTAGCCACAATGCTAACAATATAATGGCAGCTGGTCAGAAGGAGTCGTCCACCCAGATGCTTTGGACCACAAGGGAGATAATCTCAGTGCTCATTCGCGTTTTTTCACGATACCTTGAGCAATAATCGAATGGTGAATATCTGAGGAAGTGCATCTTTGACGGTACCTCAGATTTACCTGTCATGAACGTACTCATCTGCTGCAGTTGAAGCAGTCGCAGCAGAGAACAATTCTCACTGTAGCTGCATACATGAAGAAGTAGAGACACATAACACAACATGACACACGAGTAACAATCTTTACTCTTCAAGGTGAAATGGAAGCTATTTTTGATTCTGACTGTTTTGGGGATGAAATTTACTCAACCGTTGATGCATGTAACACTGCTATGGAGGATTCGTGGACATACCCCCAACATTGAAAGCTACAAAAGGGGAATCAGTTGAACGTACAAGTGTGAAGACCCAATTCTATTTTGGGAATTGGAACATTTACTTCTAGTGATGGAGAATCCATGGAGTACTTATTACTTCACCGATTTTATAAAACTGATGTAATGAGTTGACAAGGAACAACTGGCAGCTTTCCACAATGCAAGTGAATGTTTCATTTTCTTTAACAACTTCATCCTGAATGGTCGGATTTGTTGACAGTTGTCAAGCAGAGTCAAGAAATAGACACTGTCTCATATACAACTGTTTGTCGTCTGAAGCAGTTTCAAAACGAAGTTAATGATATCCGTTTCTGAGAGATTAGCCAGAGTGCAATCAATTAGCACTTCTTGCGGCAAATCTCTCAACCCCCCTTATTCAAGTATAACTACTATCGGCACCAAAAAAACATCAAAGATCGAACTGCACCATCATACACGCAATCTTCTTCCACCACGGACCAGTGCGTCTACCCAGGACACAAAGGTTAAGAGATCGCCCAACCAGTTTCTCCTCAATATGGAGTACGTTTTCTGAGTAGACAGTGATCCAAAACAAGCTCGGAGGGATAAGGATATGAAAAAGAACTTGGCACTCCTTGCTAAGTACTTCAAGAATGCTGTACAATATACCAACAACAACCTTCGAATTCCTTCAAACTCAGGAACAAGTCTGAAATGACTACCACAACCAAGGTATAACAACGACAATCAGTCAGGGAAGTTTGGGAATCAAAGGACGATGACAGTTGCTGGGGCTAGGGAAACAGTAGGCAGTCCGGTAGTGCAACAAAATGGGATACAGTGCTTTAACTGCAAGGGATTTGGACACTATGCCAGGGAATGCAGGAAGCCATAAGCGGGTGTTTAAAGACTACGCGTATCACAAGGAGGAAGATGATGATGATGCAATCTACAAGCTGAACAAGGTGTTCCACTTCAAGTGTGCAAAGCTGATTGGCTAGAAGACACGGCAATGGATGAGTTGGATGAACAAGAAGTGGAAGCACGTTACAGATACATGGCAAAGCTTCAGCGGAGTTATCACCTGAAGAATCAGTTCTACTGATCAGCCATGGAACAGGTACAAAATCTGATGAAATATGATGTGTTTGCCAATGTGAGACGACATTCTGAGCATCCTGAATCAATTATACGACACTTATGTTTTGGAGAAGGATGATAGCCCAATGTCATTCCTGATTCCATATATTTTTATGTAATAATGATAATCAGGTTGATCAAAATGAAAGGGGCTGAATTGTGTTGATGAGCGTGTTGCGCTTGCTAATTTCTCACTTGCCAAATTAACTCTTGATACTGAGGAAAACAAAACGATTTTAAAGCAATTAAAGAAAGCAAACGCATCATTGACTCAAGAACTGAAGGAGTGCAAAACTAACCTTGATGAGTCTAGTAGGGCTCTGGGGGAGGCTACTAGCAGTCGGGATAGTTCTCTGATTGCACTTCAGACCAAACAGACTGAGCTTGAGAAGTACACGGCCCTTAATGACCTAACGAGTGATTATAAAATACTTCAAACAAAGTTAAATGAAACTCTAGGACTATTAGCTCGTAAAGACATTGACATTAAAGAAGGTTTGAAAACTAAAACCTATTGATTTGTTTGTCAATCAGAAACTCGATGAGTAGTCCAAAAAGAGTCTGTTAAACTAGGTTCACAATTGAAGGTCACTCAAGAGAATACTTAAGGTTTTTTCGGACTTTAAAGATTAAGGAAGGAAATAGGACATGACACGATGATTGGGATAATGGACAAACAAATAAAATTTTCTAAATGAAATTCTTTATAAACGCAATCAGTCAATTCAGACCATTCACATGTTTGCACCCAACATGCGTAACGTATCATGTGTAGTATCAAACCTTTGCTAATACAAAGTTTCCCTCAAGAAAGCTCAATCTTTTAAGCCCTCGTTTGTATGAGATCCCATATGATACTTCTGATCTGTGAAACAGATTTTGCCCCTGACGGGGCACAAAACACCCCACCCCCATTCCCCCTATCCCCCCACCCCCCTCCCACCCCCCACAATATAGAGGATAAGAAAAGAGAGAGAGCAGACAGGCCAGAAGCATAAGAAAAGATAAGAGTGCAGAGAGAAGAGGAGAAGAGAGTAAGAGACACAAGAGTGATGTGATCAAGAGAGCAGAAGAGCTAGAGATAGCGACAAGAGTCAGTGTATCTTGGAAAAGGAGAAAGAGTAGATCAAAATTGGATAAAGACACAGTGAAACCATATAATTACACATATCAAAACAGTCTTTATGAAACTTTCAAACCACCATCCAAAGCCTATCTTGATCAGTTGGAACGCGCTAAAGAAGTTAGGAAGACAATGTGGAGAAAAACGTTTGTTAGGACAAAGCCAAATATTGCTAAAAACGTTGGATTTCTACCCATGTCTAACATTAGTAAAAGTAGACTACTTTATAACGAAATGACAAACAACTTCAATCATTTTAGAACAATTTGTCAACAAACGTGGTCTAATCATACTAGTAGTGCATTTCCTAACCCAACTGCTAAGAGTATGGAAGTTTTGATCAAAATCTTATTAATGCCTCTTTCAGATCAAATACTAATACTGACGTCATTGTTTTAATCCATGAACTAAAAAGACGAAATGAATGACGATTTGGAGTATGTTTAATTCCTTGAAATGAGCTTGACGATCATCGCGAATCAGCAAAAGGCTGATTTTTCAACAATTTATGATCTACTCTGTAAGTGTGTAGAGGCCTATAATGATGTTACATGTTCATATTTGCATTCTCTGTCTGATTTAAATGCTAATACTGAATTGCAATGCTTATATCTTCATAAAGTCAAAGAATGTGAATGTCTTGCACAAAGCTTTCGAAACAACTGAAATTGTTAACAATAGAAAGTTCATAATAATTAGTTAAAAAGTTTTGCTAAATTGAAAACTCACTCGATTTCTGCCATTGAAACTTTCTTTACAACATCTGTAAAGAACAAGATGTAAAACAACCCAGTTTGCAAAGAAAATGCTTCAAATGTATTCTCAGAAATGAAAGTGATCATATCATGTAAATTACTAAAATTTGAAAGCCCTTCAAAAAAATGCAAGACACAGAAACATGGTGTGTGATCTAAATTGGAAGTTAAAAGAAACTCTTCTTGGTTAACAAAAGGCACCAGTCTGTGGAAAACTAGTTTGATAAAACCATCTGTTGTTACGACAACCAAATTGCTCAAACGGATTCCAAAAACATCAGTTTTAGGAAAACCGAATACTTTGAAATTCTCCTGAAATGATGAAGTTTTCAAACGAAAAAGTCGGTTACATAAAACTAAGGTGTAGGTGGTTTATTTAAAACCATGTCACTCAACAAAGTTTTGCCTCAGAAAGAAACCATGCTGTTCTAAACACAAAAGTGCTTAAACGGTATGTTTAGAATTGCCTCCACCACAACACTACTAGAACAACCACTGTTGCCTCTTGGCTTCTAGGAATACTAATCTCACATGTCTAAATCTTCAGGAGTACATTAACACTACTAGTGTTAGACACGACCACAGCTTAGTGACTATTAATGTTAAAGATATAGGTCGTGCCTAACAATAGTAGGTGAAGTTTCAAAACAGAACAGCGAAGTAGAAGGACCATCATAGGATTTTTAGTATTTCTAAGAAACAAAGTTGTAACTGCGATGTAATGACATTCAAACTCCAGAACTTTCGAATGAGAATCGTCTGTTTGAGACAGAATGTGGAACATGTGTGGGGTTTAATTCTGATCATGATTGCTTGTGTTTCTCAGATACTTGAAAGTCATGGAAGCTAGAACTATGTGCCTCATGTAGTGCCTATAGTGCTTAGTATAAACCCTAAGTAGAAAACCGATACTACTCGTTGCAACACCCCATAAGAAAACAGGGTTGATCAGATACCACTATACAGAAATCCAAGAGTTATATAAGAAGTGTATGAGAAATTAATCTAACTCAAGGAATGGAAATGGTGGATAGCTAAGAGATGTCCATCAGTTATCACATCCGGGACACAAAAGCCATTAGGACCAAAAAGATATGGATGCTAAAGATTAGGAAAGCTGATGAATCTACAAGTATTAGTCCCACTATAGACATTGTCTCTAGGATAACTAATGTCTTGAAGATATCCAATTCCTTAGGATCCAATTTGTCCATTGTTCCATCGTCCTCTAATTCTCTTGCAGATTGTACAACTCATCCTATTCATTGTTGACTCTGGATGCACAAATGAATGACGTTTGAACACAGCAGTTCAAGCCTCGGTCGTCAACGATAAATGGCGTCTGCTGAAAATTACACTTCAGGTCCCGTTCCTTAATGTTAAAAAGACGTTTGATTAGCTAGCAGATTCAGCCTCGGTACTTCATGGAAATGAAGTCTGATCACAACAGTTCAGACCTCGCACCACAACGACAAGAGATGTTGTTGAAATGTCATCTTCAGGGCCTGGTTTCCTCCATGGACAAAAGGCGTCAGATTATGACAACTCTGACCCCGTTTCCCCAAGACAAAATGTTGTTCCTCAGCAGAAAAGCAGAACTTCGTTACAAAAAGGGTTAGAATTTTCTTAGTCCTTTACTTGAAGATATTACAATCCAACAACGGTCTCGTCTGAGGACAAACAACAATGATCAAAGCACCGAATGCATGTTTCAAGAAGATGAATTTATCATTCCTTTTTGTACAATGGGTACAAGAAAATTTGGCTGTGTCTTCCTCTCTCACCATTGATAATACCGTATTGCATTCATTTCAACCTACAAGTCCTCATGATTACCGTTGGACCTGAGATCATCCATTTTAGAACAAGTTGGTGGATAATCCAAACCATGCCAGGCTCAAACAAGACGACCTCAAGCTTGCAAGATCCTTGAAATGTGTATGTTCGCCACTCACGTGTGAGTATTGTTTTGAACAGAAAGAACATTAAGAGGCAAAGGCTGTATTCTGTATGGATCCGATGCAATGCAGGAAGAACTTCATCACGTTCGACAGATAAACAGTCTGGGAATCTAATCCGTAACAAACCATTTGGCATGATGTTTATAAAGTAAAGTGGTGTATGGAATTAAGATACAAGTAGGTATGATTGTCAGACTGCTAATTCGCAACAAAGCTGCGAAGTGTAGCTAAAGGTTCACATGATCCAAGAGAAGGTGTGATTTTGAAGTATCATTTGATCCAGCTGCTCGCTTGGACAGCAGTTAGGAATTTTCGTTGGCCCAAGCAGACAATCAAGTCCTTTTCCAATCTATCAGCATGGACGTGTGACGAACATCGGCAATTTCTTAATGGTCACAATGAGGCAGGAGGTTTATGTTGCTCAACCAGATGGTTCGTTGATCCAGATCATCCACGAAAAAGTCTACCTTACTGAGGAGAGGAAGGATAAGCTCTGTTATGAATTTTAAAGCAAGCTCCAAAGAGCCTGGTTCGATGAACTATCAAACTTTCTTGTTTGTCCAAAGGCTTTAATTAGGTACAATTGACCCAACTTTATTCAAGATAAAAATAGGGGAGGATATTCTACTTGTGCAGATTTTCGTTGTTGATCATAATTTTGGGTATTCAAAACCCTAAACTATTCAAAAAGATTTGAAAAGTTATAATGCTCTATTAGATTTTGAAAGGTCCTTTTTGGGGGCAAGCAATGATAATTCTTTTTAGGACTTCAGAATTCACCATGTCCCCAAAGGGTTATTTTTATAATCAGGCCACAGTACGCTTAGAAATTCTGAATACGCATTCTATGCGTCAATTGTCACTACGATTGGTGACAACCATTTGCTATCTAAACCAAAAACTAGATGTAGTTTGGGTGCGAGAACCCGTAGACCTTTTATGATTATCGTAGTAAAATTAGGCGTCAACTGCCATGTATCCCTTGACCATCTAGCTAGAACTCTGACTTGTGATTAGAAGATAGCTATTGTGCTCGTTATCACGCACACCGACCAACTCAAAAAGCACATCAAGGAGTTTAAAAGTATCTTTTAAATACCTAAAGGGTACCATTAACATGGGGACTCTGGTATCAAGGATTCTGGCTTTGAACTAAACAGCATTTTTTCAGACGCTGGCATTATTGCCGGATGCCTTGATACTCGGAAAAAAGCACTTCTGGAGGGATACAGTTCCTAGGTGATTAAAATTGTAAGCTGGATGCAAATTAGAAATAGAAACAAAACTGCACTGCAATGTCATTCAGCAGAGGCAGAGTATGTAATGGCGTCTCTTGTTCTGCACTGTTGCATGCTAACCCCAAGTATTGTGGATGAGGACACAAATTCAAGATTATGGCTTCAAACTACAACAAAATACCTGTTGTACTGAGACTCTCGTCAGCCATAGCAATTCATGCTACCCGCGTACAACATTCTCGACAAAGCATACATCCATACTCCGTAACTCACATTCATAAAGGAAATGTTGGAAAAATGGGTATAATTGAATTAAATTTTGTCAGAATGAATACCAATTAGCTGACATGTTTAACGAAACCCTTCCTGAGGATCGGTTTAACTATCTTGTCAGAATCGTTTGGTACTGAGATGATTTGACTCCAGCTGAACTGGACGGTATGACAAAGAGTATTGACTTGATATCATCATTCAAAATCACCATGTACATATTTTCTTGTGAAAAAGTGAAAAAGCAAAAATACAAAAAATATAATACTTCAAAAAGATATACAAAATCAGTAAAATCAGAAAATTTCAAATAAAAAAAAAAAAAAATCTTTCTCGTCATTGTATCTTGGAATCGATACAATTTACGTGCTTCTGAAATGTCGATTAAACATTGACACGTGTATGTAATTGGAAGGTCTTCGAGCGAAGTTGCAAATAATTTCAAAACATCGTGCCATTTCTAATGTTTCTCATATTGGCTTATGTGCAAATGTAGTTACATAACCCAGACCTTCAAATAAAGGAATGGTTTATAACTTATCCTCACAACGAGAAAAATTAACGTTTCTCGGTCTTGAGATGGTCTTACAAGACATTCAATGTTTTTAGCTCAAGAAAAAGGACAATGTACGTATCAGTGCGCTTACCTTACCGTTAGAAGAGAAGTCCTCTAACATTTGATTTTTCAAAAAAGTTGAACACAATTTTTCTTGATTTTCTCTGATGACAAATTCATAATCTTTTCAAAATTGTGTGTTCAAACACTCCTCAACCCTACAATGTTTACAAAAGACAACAATTTCTCAATTGATCTATTATGAGGGGGAAGTTTTTCGAAAAAAACAAAGTTTTTCATGTATTTATTGGATACAATCATCAACGACCATTTTATGTATCAAATCATTATCCAAAATGTTCCAAACCATTCATGCTGACCATATTTTCTCCTTGATTTAAACGGACATGTTTTCTAAACCACATGTATTTCAAACACTACGTGTTTATTATTTAAAAATAGGGTGAGAAATATGTAATTAAAATACTATTCTCATTCGAATCAATGCTGCTGAAGAAAAGGTTTTATGGTTCGATCTTATACCCATACAACATCTTAATTTCAACGACGATTTGAAGTCATATAGGTGTTTGGTTAGGGTTAGCATATCCAATCCTATGATCCAACCAGAACAGGAGGATCTACCACAAGATAATCCAAGTTAGAAATGCAGTCCTTAGGTATGATTGGAAATATGATGTATATGGCGTATAATGCACGACAATAGATTGAGGTTAACCACTGGATACAATCCACAACAAGGTGTTAAGTAATGCTAGTCCTCCTTCTTTGGTATAGAGATTGAAGGCGTTGAAGAATGTAAAATGAAATGTTAATGGATAAATGGGTCTAATGAAAGAATCCCTCCTACAAACTTAAGGCAGAATAACGGGTCTATACATATTGGGTTAGGGGGGCGGGTGATGTCGATAATACCAAGTTGGATTGCTGAATTGAAAGCGGAATCTAGGACCACAGTGATCATTGCACAACCCCCTTATACTCGCCATTACGGGTTTCTTCTCAACCAGAAACTTGTCTCATTTGTCACGGAAGATACACACGTATCTATTGCATCTCATCCGAGATTGTGATATTGAATAGTGGTAACCCCGTGGCAAACTGCTACAGCCTTCCGCGTACTAAAACAAAAATGCACTAATCGCAGTCCCTAGAGCAAAGAGATCAATCAAAATACTCTCTACGGACACATTCCATTTCAAAAACTAGTTGAATTCATCAGTTACACAAGCTGTTATCAAGAGTCCTACGCAATTCATTGTGGATATTTGCCAGAACATTCAGAGTGATACTCTTCAGTATTCACAATGACGAATGGAAATCTTCCAGTGTCTATCATCTAACAGCCAACCGCGGTAGGCTGACTTGCGAAAGATTCTATATGAATCACTAAACTTTGTGAACAACTGGATATCGATTTTTGTCTAAGTAATGAATTGACGGTTGATTGAATTTGAATAAAAAACATGGACACTTTCTCGATGTGTTTACAAAAAACTCTTAACGAGTGGACTCGTCAGAATCATGATTTTAATATCAATTTTCTCGTTTATCAACTAACGCTAATCCTTGACAGGCTCCATACAGTTGTAACGATCCAACCTCAATCCCATTTCAAAATGCTCAATTTACAAAAGACTTATATTCTAGAAAGCAAAGATTTTAAAGCAAAGACTTCCGCTAACTCTGATTTGAGCTATCAAGATAATGCAAAAAAATGATGAGCATGTCGGTCAAGATCACAAGACTCGCACCCAAGAGGCAAAGACGATTAAAGACAATGACACAAAGGCCTCAAAGTCACAGTTCGCAAAAGCATGAAGGTACACAAGACTTACAACAAATTAACGAAGACAAATGTCCAAGAAACACTCGAGCTTCATACGGACAAAAGCAATCTCACTGATCTATCTATGAAGGAAGTGTTCACATATTGAAACTCACTTCGGGGGAGATTGTTAGCCCTCAATTTCATTGAGCTCAATTTTAGGAAGCTCGTTCCCGTGTTCAAACCGGACCTCACACTTCAGGGGGAGTTGTTAGCCTCACCAATGTATTGAGTCAGAACAAGGCAAGTTCGGTTACTCTTCGATGAGCTTTCGGTCGTTTATTAGTCTATATGTTGTAAAGTAAAATATCGGGAATCGGGCTCGATAAGTGATTCTTAATAAGATGAAATATATTTCGGGTTTATCCCAAAGCAAAACCCGAGCCCGGGTCCTAGTTAAATATACAACCGCGCGTCATTTAAAGCGACGGGGGGGTATATAATTTATCTTACCTTAGAAAAAGCTAAGTTGAAAAGTTGTTTCATTTCTAAATAATCTTTTCTTTTCTCTCTCATTTCTCTCTCCTCTTTCTCTCTTTAAACAACTCACTCTCTTTCTCTTCTAGTTTGATTTCGTGTATGATATATATGTTATGAAGTGTTATCGGGATCCTACAGTTTTAAACATCAATAGCTTATTAGTATTATTAAGTAGCTTATTTGGATTTTTTTTGCTTATTTCGATTTTAAGTTTCTTGGTGGAGGTTTGTGTTTTTACAAATATAGTTTATGTAGAGTGGCGGGTTTGGGTAAGAAAGAGACCATATTTCTGTTTGCTTTACCAAGCTGGTGCAAGAAAAACAAAAGATTGTAGAAAGCGACAGTGTACTTGACTTTTAATTATTCATCATGGCGGTTTGACAAATAGGGTATGGCGGTGTGCCACAAATTTCATGTGGACAGCGGTTTAGTGCAAACTTGGTAGACGGTTTGGAACAAGTCATTGTAGCGGTCACTTGAACAGTTCTTGGCCAAAATGAAACGTCACTCTACCCAAATTTTTATTTTGGTTAGGGTTTTTGACAAAGATCTTGTGGTGGTTTATTGAATTTCAAGACACGCGGTTTACAGTTTACTTTGTTTCTTAGGCAGCGGTTTGATTTTTTCCAGCGGTTTGGTACATTAAATGTTGCCAGCGGTTTGATTAATCTGCCAGCGGTTTGTACTTATTTTTGGTGGCGGTTTGATTAATTAACTTGACAGCGGTTTGCTTATTTTAATAGGTGGCGGTTTGACTGATTTTTAAGTACTGAATTCCATTCTTCACTCTACGACCATTTTCAGGTAATCCATTTTTGGGTACATAAGGCCATTTTTGGGGGTAAAAACTTTAATACTTGGACAAAAACGGACTTTGGACTTTAAACAAAAACTAATTAACCTTCATAAACCAAGAACCACAATCACAATCAAGGACTTAAAAGACAATTAATTCAACTCAAACAAACCTTAATCTCAATCAATTTATATTTACGGTTTCTTCTTGATTTAGTAAAATCCCGTAAAAGATTATTCTTTTCTCGGTTTAAATCATAGATTTGTAAAATCCCGTGAATGTTAATTGAATTCAATCCACAACAACAATCACTTTTACATACTGCAAGATCCTACTAATCATTTTCACTTCCACAATTTTCGATAAAATGGAAATGACAAGAATGCTTTATACTTTAGTGTTCGGATTGGCAAAAGAACAACAAAGCAACACAACTTCTAGAAACAAGCAAAAAAAGATTGCATGGTATCTTTTCAAAACTTCGCATTCACACCTCAAGCTTCTTTCAAACAAACTACTTAAAAGGAATCACGAACGATGAGACAGGATCTCAAAACGCGCTTTATGCGACATCTTTTGGTCAAGATGTAGAGTCTTTCACATGAGCACAATGTTTATAAAACAGGATCCAACTAGAAAGCAACTTGACAACGAAGAAATTTCAGAGATTGGACCTATGGTTGCTTTAAAAGTATCGAGACACAAATATAAATGTTCATCAGGCACAGATTTATTTGGATTACCTTTTACAAATACATCAACTCGAGATTCTTAGAATTCCGTGATACACTGACTCCAACCTCCATAGAATCTGTTTAGAATGGCAAATGATCTAATAAGAAGAATCTACATAAACGAGAGATATACGACAGCTTGTGTGAATATTGAAAGATGTATGCAGATATCATAGTAAAGGTTGATCGATTGGATGCTAGTTTGGTCTTGTCACGGAAAAGATAAAGGAAAGCAGACAAAATCAAAAGAGCAGGATACAAGCAGCAGATCAGGGAATGATGCACATGCTGATGATGCAGATATCAGACCCATATATGATGAAGAGCTAATGGTTTGTAGGTTCAATGATTGCTGGATCATAATGTATATGCTAATTGGACAAAGATAGCTCGAGGCAACATGTATTTAATAATGAAGGTGAGGTTGACCAGAATGATGAAACAATGTCATGTGAAAAATGTCCTTTGCCTGCTAAATTAACAGAAACTGAATTCAAATCAATCCCTCGAATCGTGAAATATTTGGGCTTAAAAAGGATCCGTTGCCCAATTTCAAAAAGATTTTTCAAGGATGGAAGCACATTGTGTTAATCTTGTACTTAAATATCAAAATCAAGCTTTAAAAGAAGGGTAACATGGGTCCAATTTTTTCGAAAGCTAAAAAGTAATGAAGCCAAGGTTAAACATGACTTAGGGTAAATTGAAAACAATAAACATCGAATTGTACCATTAAAGTGGGCCTAACTTAACTTAGGAAACATGAGACGTTCGAAAAGGCATTGCACAAAGAAATGTTTGATTTCTACTACAGAAAACAAGGTGCTTATGACTATTCAGAACACACAACTTCTTTGATTGCTAAAAATGATGAATTCAAAGCTCAACTTCAGGAACAGGGGTTTGCCATTGCAACATTAAAAAATGAGTTAAGAAAATTAAAAAAGGAAATAGTGTGAATACTAAGTTTGCAGAATCATCAATCTTGGGGAAACCGGTGTTACAACCATAACAACAACCAATCGTTGTTAGCCAACCGACTGCGTTTATGGTCTGAACGACTAGAATTTCAACTGTACGGTTTGCCTCACACACGCCCCTCTCTCCCAAGTTGATGTGAATAACGATTTGTCAAAACCAGTCACTACATATTATTTGCCTAAGGAGAAAGAACCTGCTTGTGCAAAACCTCATCACATGATTGCACCTGGATAATCTAGATATAGCTCAAATGACATGGTTCGTAATCACTACCTAGAGAAAGCTAAGAAAAAGACATAAGAAAGCAGTATAAATTCAGACTAGTGTGCATGCTCTCTGCTTGGATCATAAAGCACAGGAATGGTAGCAAACGAAAACCTAGGAGCAACAATCAAACATCTAGAGATATTGGCTATGTCATATTAAGAGGGATGCGTATATACATGACTAGATCCGTTCCATAGCAGAACACCCTAGGGATTCTAGGAATTTTTTGACTCTAAATATTTGTTTTGCTCTCTGAACATGTCAGAATTGTGTCTTTAATGCAAATTAGGATACCTGTGTAACGAAATTCTTGAATGAGGTTAACTCACGTGCTAAGGTTCCACCCAATAAGACAACAAACAGAAAAAAACCCGTAGAGCAAATAAGTGTTGCAAAGAAACCAGAAAGACAGATCTCAAAAGGACATAGGTTTTCAATCAAAAAGACCTATTTGTTGTGCTGATGAGAAAAACTATAACTCCTAGATCCCTTGCTTAGGTGTGAAATCGACGGATACGGGTAAATTTTCAAGACAATTGGTCTTAGGTGGGTTCCTATTGGAAAGATATTCACATCTCTAGCATTAACTGGTTGAAGTGATACCCACTAACATGGTTCATAATAAAGATATCACTTACCCATATGAATGCGAAAAATAACTCTTGAGGTTTAGTTATGTACTCTTTACTTAACGTGCAAGTACATCTTTCCAATCCTCCATAAAAGGAAGAGGAACGCAGAGTTGGGTTGCTGAAAAGAGGATATCTTAGGAAGAAGAAACTAGGTCTTCATAGCGAATTTTGATTATGATCGAATCCAATGTGAAGACTTCTGATCATAACAGTTTAGAACTCAGAATTCACGACCACAGCAATGAACCGTCCAGTTCAAAGCTGGCGTTCTAAAAGTTATTTTACTCCAGCAGAACAAGGAAACTACATCACGACAAGAGGTTGGATTACTATTTCCTCCATCACTTAACATCTGCTCCGAGGCAACTTGTAATAATTTTTATAAAAAAAATATAAAAATTTCAAAAAAAGGAAAATACAAAATTCAAAAAATCAAAAAATGTTTCAATCAAAAAGAATCTTCATCGACCATGTCTCATTACGAATTCGCATAACATTTACGTACCTAGAAATGTGCTTACACATCAACACGGGCGTTTGTAATGATCAGTGCGAGCAAGCAGAGGTTTTCAAATATTTTAAAAACATGTCATTTCTAATTTTCTTTATGACTTGTAATCGCTCTTAGATTACAACTCGGTCCCCAATGACAAAGGAGAGTGTTCGCTTCAGTGCGCTTATCCTTAGCGTTAGAAGAGAAGTCTTCTAACATTTGGTTTTTCAAAATGTTGGACACTAAATTTTCAAGAATTTCTCAATGAATATTATAATCTTCAATAATTAGGTGTTAAACACTCTCCCTCATCAACTTTTACAAATTATTTATTCTTCATTTGGTATTCATTTTCAATATGATGTCAATATTAATGACAATTATAATAGAATGTTTATTATAGATGATATTAGTGGTTGAGCAAATTTTTCAGGATTTTTTAATACTGACAAATCATAATCTTTCAAAAATTGTGTGCTCAATACATATGCTAACCTTCAACTTTTATATCATTTTACAACTTCGGTATCATTTTTTTTGGTCTGTCAAAACATATGTAAATTAAGGGGGGAGCAAATAATTAATGTTCCATTTATTAATTGCTACTTGTTTCTCCTGGAATTTTCATGACCAATTGTAAATCTAATGGTATTTCAAAAACAACTAAGTGATTTTAGTATTTAAAATTAGGGTGAGAAATGTATTTAAAATGTGATCTTGAAAATAATAAGTGATCTAATTGACTTCAAAGTGCCTTGTTATCTTCGGACAACGGTTTTAGTCGGTTAGATCTCAATTCACCAAACAACTTCTTAATTCACATCGATTCTGCAATAGTCATAGGTGTTAGGTTAGGATTCAGTCTTATGATACCAACATGAAACCAAAGGGATCTACCTAGGATAATCCTAGTTAGAAATTAGAAGTCCTATAGGTATGTTTGGAGATGAATGAGTATAAGAGGAATAACTGCCTACGACTAAGATTTAGAGCTCACACTTGGAACAATCACAACAAGGTGTTAAATAATGCGTTTGGTAAGCATTGAAGGGTGTTGAAAAATTAAAAAGAAATGTATGGTAAAAGGTGGAAAACAATAGCAGCCCTCCCTACATCCTAGCAATAACTCGATGGTTAATAATAATCTATCGGTTTGCAAAAAGATGATTCTGATATTTAAAGATTGAATCTATGGACCCAGTATATGCAAATGCACATCCCTCCCAGCCTTTCAAGTTTCTCCTCAACAGAAACATTGTCTCATGTTTATATATTGGTATACACACGGTTTCTATTGACTTTCACACATCCGATGGTTAGTTGATATTGAATAGGTGGGCAGTTGCCTCCAGCCTATCGAGTACTATAAATACCTAAACGCACTAATCTCGAGGTTAGAGCCACATGAGATCAATAAAATAAAATCTCATTCGGCACATTCCACTGACAACAACTTGTTGAAACTATAATAAATTCACAAGCTGCTAACAAGAGTCCTAAGCATTATCCTTGTGGTATTGCCAAAACATCCGAGTGATACTTAAGTATTCACAGTGAAGATGGAAATCCTGCTTGAGCCAACATCAAACAAGCTCTTGGTAGGTGACTTGTGCGATTCTATATGAATCAAACTTGTGTCAACTGGAAAGAAATGGAAGGTGCGATTCTATGTGAATCAAACTTGTTCCCTGTAAAAATGAATTGGATCGGTTAATTATAAAGATAGTAACTTCTGATTCACTCTTACAGTGTTGTCATGCTTTGAGACGCTTCCCAGGTAACGAGCCACGGTAGTGAAGCTTTTATGAAAAACCCTATCAAGAATATTCATTTGAATTCTATATGATCATAGGCAGTATTTATACTGATTAACGGGGAACCGTGGTTATTGCAACCTTATTCGACGAAGTGAAAAAGACACTCTCGTCTATATCTGTCGATTATCACTAACGTAAACTTGCAGGTTAGCGCAGATTGGTGGCGGTATCCCATTCCAGCTGAAGTCGGAGTCATTACCACATGCTCATGCTCAAACTACAAAGACATACTATAAGCATCAAGATTCAAGAATTAAGAAAGCTCAAGATTTAAAGACAAAGACTTCCGCAAACTCTGATATTCAAGATCTTCCTTCAAGATATCAAGATTATCAAGACAATGATTATCAATGGAGATTGTTAGCAAACTTTCAAGATGATGCAAAGTATGAGCATGTTGGTTAAGACACAAGATCGCAAGGCGGCAAAGACGATCAAGACTAAAGGATAAAGATTTAAAGATCTCTGACATAAAGAAGAAGTCGAAAGACAATGATAAAGGCTACAGATTAAAGATCACATAGCATGAAGGAACAAGCCTATAACATAGATAGAGACAAAGATCACAAGGGCTTAACGACAAAAGCAATCACATTGATTCTCCCTGAAGGAAGCTGTCGCAATGAAACTCCTTCGGGGGAGATTGTTAAGCCTCAATTATTGGATAGTAAAACAAGGAAGTTGTTGATATTTTAATGAATATTAAGTCCTCGGTCATTCAATTATGTAATGTTGTATATAGGCTTATAAAGGAGGTAAACGGGCTGTTTATGTAAGCTAATCGGTCATGTGTATTAGGCGTAAGCCCAAGTAATCCTGAGCCTGGCTTGTAGAAATACTATAGGCATGTAAGCCTCATGTTTTAACTATAAATACCCCTCTCCAAGGATGGAGAGGGTGTTGGTTCACTTTGTAATTTTTGCTAGTAATCAACCATTCTTATTTTCTCTCTATTTTCTCTCTCTTGTTTCTCTCTCTAACTTCTTCTCATCTTCTTCCTCTTTTCTTCTTGATTTCGTATTCAAGTATGTAAAGTGATGTAATCATGGGTTACCGACAATTACCAATAACATTTTCTAATGGATGACTCTTATATTCTTTAATATTTATGATTTCATTACTTTCTAAAGATTTATCTTCGACATCATTGCCTAAGGGTCTTGTTTTATAAACCCATAGCTTCTTCTTTGACTTAAATCATCAATCCTCCATAGTTGTTGTTTTAGGCGGCGGGAGGTGGTGTTTCATCGATAAAGTCACATTTAAGGATTCTATGACTCCTCAATCTGTTTGTTTGTTGAGAATTTATAAGATCATTACTACTTTTGCGATTAATCTAGGATAGACTCCTTCTATACGAATTATTGGTTCGAACTTGGTGACGATACGATATGTTTGTATTAAGAATGAAGCATTTGATTAAAAATACTTTAAAATAGTTAAGATTAGGTTTTCTACCTTTTAATAATTCGTATGGGTTTTTCCTAAAATACGTCTAATTGAAATTCTATTAATTATATAAGTTGATGTATCGACCGCGTTACACCAAAATTTTTGTGGAACGGATTGTTCATTTAACATAGTCCTACTCATTTCTTGTAGAGTACGATTCTTTTTTTCTACTACCTCATTTGATTGTTAAGTACGAGGAGTGGAAAAATTGTGAGTAATCCCATTAGAGTCACAGTAGTTTTCGAATTGTACGTCATTATCAAATTCCCTACCACGATCCATTCTAATTGACACTATGGAACATCCTAATTTGTTTTGAATCATTTTACTAAATATTTTAAATTTTTCGAAAGCTTCGGTTTTATTTCCTAAGAATCTCTATCCATTAAAATCGAGAGTAGTCATCTACAATTACTAAGGTATAACGATTTCGTCCATAACTTCGTATGGAAGAAGTGCCAAATAAGTCCATGTGTAATAGTTCTAAGCATCTAGTCGTCGAGACTATATTTTTAGCTTTGTGACTAGCATCAGCCTTGCTCCTATTTTGCATGCGTCACTAAAATTTATTAAGTCGAATTTAAGCTTAGGTAGATTTCTAAGTAACTCCTTAGAAGCTAGAGATTGAATTAATTGCATATTTGCGTGACCTAATCTCCTATTCCATAATGTGGAATTTTCATCTAAGGTTGCAAGACATATTTTATCTTTTGGCTTATTTCCTAGTTTCATCACCATGGTTCTTACCCTTATGCTTTTTCATCTTTAATTATTTGCTATCATGGCTTGGTATATATTACTTTGCATCTTATTATCACATACTGACAACACTAGCAAGGTTAATATTGTAGATTATCTAGTGCTCAACCTTTTCAATAATCGGGAGTCATGAGAGATCGTTACCTTTGCCTTTGATTGTTACAATGTATATTTCTTTCGAAAATAACGTCTACCTCTCGTTGTCATGCTTTGTATGTAAGAGAATAGCTTTAGTTACCGTCATGTGGTTTTGAAGCATCCACTTTCTTTTAACTCCGCACTCGTCAAGCGTTCTTAAATTAATTCCCAAGCAAATTTTTTTAAATAACATAATAATTCAAACAGTTGGTCTCTAATATCTCATGGGTCCAAAATTGTTAGTATTGTACATCCTTTGCATATGTTGCATTTGATATGGATGCATAAAAGGTGGACAACTTCCCCATGGAGCATAGTTTAGTTGTTGGGGATTATTCTACATGGTGGGATATGCATTAGGGTAGTTTGTCTATTTTGATCTCTCCTAGGTTGTGGTGTTTTAGGCCAAGGACGAGAACTTTATTTCTTTTTGGTGGTGGAGTTTTTGACCTAACTTTGGGTTTGGTAAATCCAACTCCGGGTTTTAAAGATGGTTTATAAAAACTTTCACTTCATCATCACTTGCAACGGGAACTTTGATATTGTTTACAAATATATATTTGGGTTTCGGACTTGAATTTAATTCGATGGATTTTTCTTTAATAGACTTGGGTTCAAGTTCTTGTGATTTTACAAAATTTATTTGTTTAGTTCCACTTGTTGATGCTCGGCCACCCGGATTAAATCCATAGACCCGATTTGTCTCCGGCTTTGTTCTTATGAAAACTTTTGCATGTTCTTAATGCGAGTGAGTGCTTTTATTAAATTGATTAAGTTTAGCTATTTCCTCCTTAAGTTTTTCGTTTTCATTTTTACTACTTTTGACATTGTTTTACATCCATGATTAATACTTTTTGTCTTTCGATGTCTTTAATCGAGATACGTTTTGTTTTCAATTCGTGTTACCTTATTTTTACCCGATTTTTAATTAGTTTTAGTGACTTATTTTTAGACATAACTTTTAGACCTAATTTGCATAATCGATTTTTATGTCTCACCTTATTCTTAAGTCGAATATTATTGACGATTAATCTCACTATAAACAGTTGGTTTCGAAAGGAAACCTCATTAGTCGCTTGAGTTACGACGGATAATTTGCGTATTTGGTCTTTTCCTTCCACTTTCTTCCCCACTATGTTCCAGGCGTCAACACCCCCGTTAGGCGGAGGAAACACGAGGAGTTAAATCATGTATATTATCAATAAATAAGGTGTGGTAAACAATAGAGAGAACTAAATGAAATAGATAAACAAATGAGACACAATGTGTCATGACAATATCTAACACAAGCATAAAAGGAGTATTCGCTTTACGATAGCAAAAGCTCATACACAAGGAAACATACTCTCAAAAGTTAAACAATAAAATAACTAAACATACAAGTATCAAGCAAAACAAATGTCATAAATGAAAAGACTAGTAAAGACAACTCCACAAGCAATGCCTAGGGTCTCTCTATCTACTCTTTCTAACATCCTTCTTATCATCACGATACTCACCTGAAAATGATGCTTAAAAACGTCAACATAATGTTGGTGAGAGTCATAGGTTTAAGACACGAAAACCAAATCCAATTGTAAATTACTGTGATAATAAAGAAAACATTGCAGGACAATAAATGAACTACCATACTAGCTAACATGCAAATCCAATCAATCATATAAATAACCGACAAACGACTACGAGACGTCTCATATCGCACCAAGGTCCCTGTGGTTAATCCCTTAGCACCGGCCATGGATACTCTCAAAGTAACCATCCTGCCCGCTAGGCCACAGTACCATCCATTAAACAGGCCATGGATACCCGCAGGTGATCCCCTTGACTTAGTTCACAATTCTCAATATCACATCACAAACATGTAACACACAACATACAATAGTCACGTATGGTCCATGCATCTTTGACAATGCATTATCACAGTAATCAAAACATTTCCAAACACTTTGCATCATTTCCACCCTAATAAATCATAAGAAAAGAGGGGCTATGAAACTCACCTGAATACTCAACCGCAACTTCTAAATCTCTACACGCAACTATACAAATAAATAAACACAGTTACACGCGACCAAGCTAAAAGCTCAAGTCTATGTAACACACATATGATGGATGTCTAAGGGTTTAGTTAACCATCATGGGTCACCCCGACACCATGCCCAACCTT